>LUCH01003623.1:14491-64377 GCA_013368495.1 Paragonimus heterotremus | reverse complement strand
CATAGGCACAATTTAGCCAAGTTCACTTGTTCAGCCTGTGTTTCTATCCGTCCCTATTCCATTCAATAGTCGATCACTAATGTTTGCATCGTTTGCAGTCATAAACCGCATAGGCACAATTTAGCCAAGTTCACTTGTTCAGCCTGCGTTTCTATCCGTCCCTATTCCATTCAATAGTCGATCTCTGATGTTTGCGTCGTCTGCAAGCATGAACCGTATAGACGCCACTTTGTTCATTTTATTTATTGAACAATGTGGCATTCGGTTTCATTCTAATTCTTCGTGACAGCCACTAATGGTATTTCGACTTTCAATGTCAACTTGCGTTACTTTGGTGGATCTGGTCGTCGCTGTTCGAGCGTACATATGCTCGTCTGTTGACCTTTCGGCTTCCAGCATTCCACATTCGTCCACATTATTTGCCGGAAGGCAGAGAATGTGACATGTCATGCACACCGTTCTCTCGGCTTTTTTTATAGTGTTCTGTCATCCCGTGTGTTCCGGAGATTCGAACTCTTCTGATTGGTCCACGTGGTCCATTTCGACACACACAACTTCCTGTGCTTTCCACCAAGAAATTTTTACTACCATGTTCCGTAATCCTACGCCAACTCAAATCCCTCCATCTAGATATAGGAGAGCAAATTGCCCAATGAGAAAATTGCGTTTTAATGCCAGTGGGTGTATTATTAGGTTTTGCAAATTTAAACTTTCGCGGGTACGAAAGGAGATGCGCCCCGCGACTCACGCAATCGAAACCAAATTGGCGCCAGTGACATGGCAGCACGATACGTTACATCGGTAACTGCCTATTCGCACAATCCTAAAATTAACGTAATAAAACAAAACATTTCGGTCATAATCAAATTAACCTGCGTAAACAGAAGGGGTGGAATATGCGGGGAAAAACATTTGGGCGGGATGGAATTGGGTCGGGTTTCCACACGACTGAACTTCGAATGTCGATCCACTCATTACTGCTGACTTTTCCGAGACAGACAGTGAATCCTGTATTGAACTTAGTCCACATAATATGATGGGTCTAGACCTGATCCACCCTGAGACCCTCGAAGAAGCGGCAGTTATTTTGCCAGAACCGCCAAATGAGCTCTTCAAACAGACAACTCGGAGGTGCGTTCTCTCTGGTGCATGGAACAATCCACGGCCGCAACAATGTTTCGGCGAGCGATCTGCACACCCCGGCTAGTTATCGGCCAATCAACCGTACAGGCATTCCATGCGCCGTCTTTTAAAACGCTCTATCCTACTACACATCCTAGGAACTAGTCGTTTCTCTTTTGCGCAGCATGGCGTCCATCCTTTTTGCGATTTCAGCGATTTGTTCTCGGTTCCCAGTTTGGAGGCCCAAGTAACCCGGATCCAGTCAGTCTGTCCGTTTCACTGTCACCGGTTTTCTATTAACCTAAAAGACAATCACTGCAAACAGGGCGTAGCACTGGTCCTGGGGTTACAGAGAATGCCGAGAACAGAGTAAAATTCTTGCCTAACAAATTCTTAAGTAAGTGAGAATCTACTAATAACGACACGGTTTCTAGAATAGCAGCTAACAACCTCCAGGGGAAGGTCGGTCCAGTGGTTGATAACTCTGTGACAGAAGAATTGTTACCCAAGAAAGGCCCGGGGTTGAAGCTTCTAGAGATTCTTGTCGTGGTCCCTCCGATGGGCATCAACCATCGAATTAAAGAACTGGTGCACGAGTCCTGTGCTGAAGAAGAGATGCGTAAGGACTAAGTCGCCGCGGAATCTTCGAAAGTCAAGCGGATAGAGATCAAGACTTTCAAGATGAGACTCGTAAGAGTAATGCCGCAAGCCGGTGACCATTTTGATGGCTACTCGCTGGACACGCTCGATGTCGAGTATGTTCTTCTTCAAGCCGGTGTATACGACTTGATTTGCATACCCGTGCAATGGTCTTATATAGACCCCGTAGAGCGGCTGAGGAGCATGCCTGTTTGTTCGAGGAAAGGCTCTTTTCATCATCTCAAGAGTCTCAAATCCATTTTGGCGGTTATCTAGTGGTGATAAGAAAAGGATAAACTAGTCGAAAACCCAATCCTTAGGTCAGTTTTGAGGTCAACTTTCGTGATATCTGTCGCACTTTCGCACCGTGTATCACAAATAGGTTCCCTGAGTCTCCTCCAGGCGACATATGTGCACACTAACCGTTGTTTAGGGGGGGGGACTGCAGTCTTCCGAATAGCCCTTAGTAGGGTCGAGGTCAACCCGTAGTGCATTTGGGTCAAAAGTATTCCAGATTTCTAAATCACCAGCATAAATGAGTACATGGTTAGAAGCAAGGTCGGGTAGGTCAGTGATGTATATTAGAAACAACAGGGGACACAGTACGAATCCTTGGGGAACTTCAGCGAAGATCGGAGAGGGATCAGACAGGTCCGATTAGGTTTCCACTCTGAACGTCCTGTTACCATGAAAGAATGCAATCCAGCAGAGAATCTCTCCCCGGATGTCACAAGCTTTTGGTTTGTGTGCAAGAAGACTGCGTGGGACAAGGCCAAAGGCTTTGATGAAGTCAAAAGAGGTAACATCCGAGATATGGTCACTGCCTTTGACGTCTGTCGGGCTATCTTTCAGGATCAGCTTATTGGTTGTGCATGACTGGTCGAGATTAAATCCATGCTGGGTAGAAGAGAAGAGGTTAGTTGAGAAGAAATGCTTGAGGAGGGCGAGTTTCCAAGAGTGGTCCATTACCTTGCGTGGGATGCCGGTGAGGTTGATCGGCCGATAACTAGCAGGGGAGCGCCGATCGCCTGCCTTAAATCTAGGTGTGACAGTGGCCTCCTCCGAGGCCTCCAGAAGAGTGCTGCAACAAAGTGTCAGTTCGGACAAACTCTACGGGGACAACACCAAACCAAGGGCTGCATCTTTCAGGATCCGAGAGTGGAGCGCGCCTAGTCCCACTGTACTATGAGGATTGATCTTGAGCAAGGGATCCTAAGCGTGGAGCACAGAGAACTCCACTGTCAAGAGTGGAAATTGGCAATTTCTCTCCGGGAGAATCGGACGCAAGATTGGCGGTACCACACTGTAAGCTGCTGAATAGTATTCTCCGAACACCTCAGCAACCACCTGGGAGTTGAAGGAGGTTTCTTCGTCGGTAAGCCACAAAGAAGGCGCTGATGTCTTAGAATCTCTCTGGGAACGCATGCACTAGAAAAGAAAAATCTCATTTTCGTAGGCCGATAGTGAGATTTTTACTGTGTTGAGTGTGTTGGCGCTTTGTAGAGAAAAGCTTCTAAATCCACCGACTCTCCCACTAGCTTCTGCTCAGTGAATGGACTGGAACATAAGTCAGTAGGACGGTGTATGTTCTGCGGAAGCACTGAACGAAATGGGGACTTCCATAGTTTGCGAAGAAAAAATGCCTCATCAGCTTCACGAATGGCAGCTTCAAAAGAAAGGTGGTTTGTTTTCACTGAACCAGACAAAAGTTTGAATGTACTTAAGAATGTCTTCGGTGCATCAAAGTCGGCTTTTTGGAAATTTCCAAATGAAGCTTTTGTTACGGCATTTTGACACCAGTAATAAATGAACTCGAAAGCAAGTGACTTGTGGTCACTATGCCTCACCGGTGGTTTGATGACCATTGTATCCATTAAATGAGCTTCAGTTGTGATTACTTGATCAGGTAATGAGGGTGTCTGTCCTGAACTGTGTCGCGTAATTGGCCCTACATGTTGTGTCCAAATTTTCTCATGGATCAACATTGTCTGGAATTTCGAAAATCCAGAGTCACAGTCCCCAGCAGAAGCAGCCATGTAGTTGAGTTTGGACACGCTGAAGTCACCCATAATGGGAAGATGGTGGAAACGCTGTGTGGACGGAAAACAACCTAAGGCGACAAGATTGGTCTAGATGTCCGATGCGCTGCACGACGGCGATGGTAAACAACACGGACAAACAGCGTGTCACGACTACGAAGCTGGGGTTAAACCACAGTCCGTCGCGTTTCTCTGGGGAGGTAAATTCCCCTATGACAGTTGGTACTGGCGGCTTCTGGCTTAGAAAGACGGCATAGCCTCCCAAGTGACCACGGAAGGAGTCTTTTCGGTAAGTTATCTAGGAACATGCAGTCAGTTAAAACTGATACCTGCAGAAAGTCAGGTTCCTGGCAATGCAGGAAATGAGGACAGGTGTAATGGACTAGCTGTCTGATTTCTGGCAGTTTGCTTCCTCACCGATTAAGCATATGTGAGCATCCCTGTGAGACGCTTTGCCAGTTTCTGTTGCTTTAATTTCGGTTTCTTTCTGACTATCTTCACGTACTGATTTACTGGAAGGCGGGTTGCAGTTTTGCGCCCTCGAAAATTTGGGTTAGATGATAACTTATGACGGGGTGACCGCGGGTAAGAAGGAGGAAGTGCGGCCGGAATGAGCAAAGTATAAGCCTTTCTGTGTGCAGGAGACGGTCCAAGCAGACTCATTGGGTTTTGGAGATCGGAAATAGAATAATTTCAACAGGACGTTTTAGAGATGCGGCGTTTGGGCGTTCAGACCAAGACTGTTGTCCTGTAACATCTTCGGGAGCTACTGGATCAAACCCGTGCAAATCCAAAGGCGCTTGAATATCCAAGGGTTTGGCAGCAGCCGCCTCTGATGTGGGTGTGAACACGTAGGCTGATTCATTCGAAAGTACTGGTCTCCCCCTGAAAATACGAATAAGCACTTTTGCGTTAGCTTGAAGTTTGTGGTCAGCCTTAATGCGTGACCTTGCTCTATCAAGCTTGAAGCGTTTCCGCCGCTCCTGCAATGAGCAAATCAATGAGACTCCTCCTAGATTCGCATGATGTTTCCTTAGCTAAGCTGTTTTGTCCAATACTTTCCGCGTCCGACTGACTTCTTGGTAGCTTTAAAGTAGAATGCATTGTTCCTCCTAAAGGTCGATGCACTGAATGTAGTACCAGTGTAGGCACGTTTGGTACTGCACATCGTTCTGAACAGCCATGCGGCAGCCAAATAGGCCACAAATACTCGATACTTCTGATCCACCTATGCTGCCAGATCTCGTGCGTGTCACCGTTAACAAAAGCGGCGTGTTAGCGTTATGAAAAGCGGTAGGCAACAGGGCCAGAACATAGGGCAAAGAAATGGTTGAGCCCAGCAAATATCTGCTCGGCTAAAGTAATACGTCGAACGGTGACAATAATTGTGTACATTTTTCCGGTCGGAGCACTAAAAACACGATGTAAAACAGATGTAGATACCGTGACCCAAAATAATTTAACAGGTAGAGAAATTAGTATGTTATTTACCAACGACTAACAGTAATTGTATGTGAATTTTTGCTGCACAAGGCACCAGTAGGACAAAAATGCGAGAGGACAATGACAACAAAAAATCGGGACCAATTTTCGAGTTACCCGCGAGTGAGTACTTTTTGGCCATGCGTGACGAACACGGTGATCTCCACTTATATTCTGACGAAGATGAAAATGACCCAGCTTTAGACGTCATTTTCTTCTATTTCGCTAAGACATTTGGCCGAATTCCACATGGTCCTTTCAGACATAATTGGGAAATGTATTGCATCCAGGAAAAAACTCTTCACTGGATTATCTTCTTACTCGGTTCTAGAACGTTTGAATTCAAAACAAGATCAGACCTTTCTTTTTCCTCCCTGGTTTCTGCGGGGGTTCCTCAAGAATCAGTGGTAGGTCCGTTTTTGTTTCCCACTTGCATCAACGTACTTTCAGACAATATATACGGCAACGATGTCCTATACGCTGATAACCCAAAAATCTGAAATGCCGGTGACACTATTACATGATGCGATTGGGCGGTGGTCAGGGGATTAGAGCCCCCAGCTAAATGGCTGTTATTGAGTACACATATCACTCGGTGGAAGTCTTGGCAATGCGTTCGTGCTTCACAGTGCACTTAACAAAGTGGATATCACGATAAATGACCTGAGGGAACTTTATGGATGTTAACCAACCTATCTTTCGCATGGCATCGTGAGACGTTCGCAAAAAGCGGTTTGCTATTTTTGAAATGAGAAAATTAGACCTTTCCTTGTCTGGATCAGGAAGCGTTCCGAGCGCCTCACAAGATTTGGATAAAATTGCTGCTGAAGCACGTAAATCTAGTTGTGGAAACATGCTTGAAGTAGAACCTACTCGTGGTTGAGATTGTTCAACAGGCGGCTGCCAAGGTGTTCATCGGATTCCGAGGAATAACTTGAGGCGTGAATCAAGAGTCTTGTCAGGTACCCACCTGAATTTTGACGACTGAATGGTGGTTTGAGTCCTACACACTTTTTTCTGCAGCATAGGATTCAATACACATGGGCGGTTCCTTAACTAAACAGCTGATAGTCGTCGACAGGGTCTTGGGAAACAGCATTGCAAGTTCCGTCCTCGAATCTTCTCTAGAACGGTGCTCATTTCTTATGGCTATATCAATCACGGGAACAACCTACCTCCCAAAAGCGTACGTTGCATCGTTGGGGATCGCCTTAAGACGTTGTGAGATACCGATGAGTTGAACTTATGTTGGATTATTGACCCCATTCCATTCTTGGTACTTGCCGTAATCCATAAGAGAGCGATGGCTCCGGCCGTAGTACATGAATAGGAAAGAAAGCAAGATAAGGCCTTTTGCAAAGGACTACTAGGCACGTGGTGAAGGAGGGAACAATTAGAAGAGGTGAAACTGAAAATAGAAAGAAAAAGTAAGACACAATTCGATTTCAAACCTCTTAATCTAACTCCGGAAACACCGACTGTTAACATTTATGAAGCCTGTGTTTAGACTCATTCATCGTCGTGGCTAGCGCCACTTGTGCTGGTTGCCTGTTCGTATCCATCAATACTTCACGATAGTGGTGGGCCGGGACGTTTCGGTTGGCACCTGGTTTTATAGGTTTTTAGTCGTTTTCCCCAAACGCTGTAAACAGCTACTCGCCGGTCTCAGTCAAGCCATTTAGCAGTTCATGAACTGGTTAAGTCTGCACGTTTGTGTTTCCTCCTTAGGAAGAATGAGCTCAAGTATCCAAGTCTGCCTTTATAGTCTACTCCTTTAAGTTTTAAAGACACCCTTGCAAACCGTGGTCGTACTCTGTCTGGCACTTTGCATCACTAACGAAGCATGGACTCCAGGCCTGCATGCAGTACTCAGAGTTGGACCGCACATATGACTCGAACGAAAATACCGTGATATCTAGCTTCCAAGAAACCACAGTCTCCCGAGCGGAAACAGAGGTAAGCTGACCTATCGAGCCGCAACTGCGGTTTAAGAAAAAGGTCCGAGATTATCCCCATTTGTATCACCAAATATCTCATGTATGACGCTTGCTGGATCACCACCGAGTTTCCCGGCTTTTCCATGTGTCTAGCGACAGCCGCCATGTTTGCCGCAAACAAATATCTACACTTATTCACGCTCGGTAGTATTTCCCACATTAGTCTATTGGCGAGTTCTATCCAGATCTTCTTGTACTAACTAATTTAACGTCGTCTGCAAATATATTACGCTTGCATCACAGGCTAGCTGCTAAGTCGTTTATATAAGTCAAGAACAGAAAATGCCCCAGAAGTGACCCTCGTGGAACTCCACGTCCTACAATCATTGAACTTGATTTTGCACCATCCACTTGAACGTAGGACTTTCCATTTTGTAAATAAGCCTTTATCCAATCCAAAATCCGTGGGCACAAGTCGAACGCCAAAAAACTTATTTAGAAGAAGCCTGCTGTTATCCGATTCGGGCAACTTTTCGAGGTCCAAAGAGCAGACTTCCGCTTTCTACCTCATATCTAACCTCTTGGTGATTTCAATACGATGCGATAGTAGATTTGTCAGACAAGATGGTTCCTTGACAAACCCATGCCGTTGGGCTGTTAAAGGCCTACGTTTGGTTTAAGTAAGACGAACGTGAGACCAAGAGGTCAGGAATTCGTGGGCTCCTTCCTCCCGCCTTCTTTATACATCGGAGTAACCGCGGCTACCCTTCATTCCTGCGGCAATTCAACTCTGTCCAAAAGTGCGCTAAACAAACGCGCTAGAAAACCCACTAGTATATCAGCTGATTGGTCCGATATGCTTAATATAAACTACCTGGCCTCAAAGCCTTGTGGATGTCAAACTTGGACAACTCTTGACTCAGCTCCTTTGAGGTAGTAATCAAACCTACAATTACAGGCTATTCTGTATTAATAAGTATCCGCAGGTTATACCCACTATCAGTGATGGGCACTTTTTGGAAGAAACAGAGGAGTCTTGGCTTTCTCCGTGCTTGTGGTAGTATTCTAACATCCCTCACTTTTATCAAAGCCCACTAAAGCTAGTATGGACGCTTTGGACGGAAGGTAATTATGGTGTGTCTTAAGATTGACCTCCACCCGTTTTGCCAACCTTTGTTCCTAGTCCAGACTGCACTCCCTCCGAAGATAAGTCGCCGTTCCCTGGGCCTTTCTGTACTGCAGGCAACGATAGTGCTCACCAGTAAATCGGGACCTTTCCCCGGTGGTCCACCTTTCAATGTGGGCCTTGGTTGATCGTCTTTTGTAACACGGGAGTGTCCCGTGACGCTACAGCCTACGCATGGGTGGATATACATAAGATGTTTTCAGAAGGTTACTTCTAACCAAGTTTCAGGGGCCTTCTATAGGTATAATCCCTCCTAGCCCATCGATTCGCGACAGCCCTTCCATTTTCAAAACTCTCCATCTCTGTTAGGCGGTACAACATACATCATTTATCCGGGGTCCTTGGCCCATCACCTGAAAGCAACAGTCGCATGCACGTACGATCACTTTTACCCAGAGGAGCAACCACTCACAAATTAGTCACATCATTTAGACACTTGGTGATAACTAAATCAAATAAACTTAGTGTCTTCCCAGCCTTCCACCAGGTGTGCTGATTCGTGTGTTGAATTGAAGCCCACGTTTGGAGAAACGTCAGTAGTCTACCCCCGGATGAATCCTTAGGCGCAAATTATATCGTCCAGTCGATCTTCGGGGCGTTGAAGTCACCAAGAAAGAGGGTTCTGACATTCTCGGTTGTGGTTTCGGTAAGGAACTCCACCAACTTGAGATCCTCGCCCGCTGTTTTGAGTGGGCTGCGGCATATGCCTACCACTAGCACAGCCACCCGTGGTGATTTCACAAGGCAGACTACCACCTGGACGCTGGAATTAATTGCCTCCCCATCCGACTTCGTATAAACTGCTCTGTCACTAACAATAAGCTACCCCTTATACTTCCATCTCGCCTATCAGCCCGATAAACCTAATAGCCTGGGGCGTAGAGGCTCAGCAAATCCACATCTAGCATGAGTTACGTTTCAGTTATTGCTACGTAGTCAAACTAGCTTCTGCTCGAAACGATCACAGCTTATTCTGTACACTACACGCGTTGTTATTGGACCCCTGACTACTGCACCTCCTCCGTATTGTTGATCCCCACGTTGTTTACGGATGACGGAGGCTGGCACTTGTACTTTGCCCAAGTGCTCAGGTGTCTTCTGGAACGCCTACGTCCTTCTGTTTAGGCTTGTTCAAACTTCGCGAAACCCCGTGAATGCTGTGTGTAAAGAAATGCTGTTTCTACTCTATGTGATACGATGTTTTGTCAAGGTACTGAAGGAACGCCACCCTGCCAAACTGTTTGGCGCTCCATCCGCGTCTGGTGCTCCCTGCGATCTGGGTTGGCCGGTTGAGGGGTTGTCAGAGCATAAACACGGGAAAACCGTATTGTTGATAAGTTCATGTATCGTCGACCCGACTGCCCTTGCTGCTTATATCCGCTCCGAGGAGTTATCCGCCGCTACCGTATTTTTCCCTTCTGACAATACGGAGTGTTCACGCTGCCGCCCAAATCCTGTCTGGATGATGCGAGCTTGCTGGCGACAAAACTAACGATATGTGAACCTGGCACTGCTACTACCACCTTTGAAGCCTCATGATATTTTTGAGGGCCGCGTGCCCAAGAGTATTGTTTGACTCCATCATGCTGCCTGGGCGGCCCCGAATAGCCCGGTCCACTGTTCGACTCTCCCGAAGAACTCTTCCGTTGTCACTGAGCGCTATGTTTTGGCTTATTGTAATCCCTTAATCAATTATCTGTGGGAACGATATTTGTTGACGGAAGTATATTTCCCCGAAAAGTGATTAATTTTCCAAGTGATCTTCGGAAACTGATTTGTGGTTCTGAATTTTATCCTTTAGCGCCATAACGTGCCGGAACCTAATTTTTGCGCACTCTTCTCTTGCGCCTCTAATTGGCTAATTCCACTTTTAATGCACCAGTTCAAGTGAGATTGTTTGGGGTTGTTCAAAGTCCTCACATACGCAGACGCTGGCCCGCTATGCTGCCTTTGGTTGGAGACGGAATACGTTTTCAGCCAAAGGTCAAGGTCTTCTGCGTTCCCCTGGGGATTTGGGTATCACTAAGCACGATGCTACTCGTCTGCTATTCGGGTGTTCGTGCGCTAGCCACCTCGATATCACTGACCAACGGGACGTAACTACATTACTCATGGGAGGAGGCATTCATTTTGTTCTCTTCCTCAAGAACACACAAAACCGAGATGGATTGGGCGTGAAAACCCCGCTTTATGATGGAGTAATTTGTGGCAGATGTATTCAAGTCATTATCCTATTATTATTATGCCCTCCACTACATAACTGAAGAGCCGTATCCCAGAAACTAAGGTTCACCCAAGAAACCACCTAAAGCAACTTCTTTTGAAGGCAGAAAAAGTTAGCATTGGCGCGGTCATCAACTTAGGCTTCAGGCCTAAGATGCGGTTTAGGTCTTGAGCTGAGTATGCCCTGAGTTTTCGAAGTCCGAGTGCAGAGGTATCAGTGTAAGGAACTGCTGCACTTATACTTCTTTTATGTTGGGTCTTCAGATGTTAATTCATGGAGCAAAGCCACACGCGACATACATAAACCGCATTCATACGAACGCCTAGTTGTATTTATAGAAATATGCGTACGCGTAACATAGTGTACATTCCAGTGCACGTGGTATGCGATGGCATACGAATGCATAATGAAGTATGTTTTGCATATGTGTACAGTTTTCGTTTTACGTACAGAATGCAAACATATTTGCATTACATATTGCAGCAAAAAGGCGTTCAATAAAGCACAATCTTTATAGATCAAGTGCTAGTTCTCATGCCACACGTGCGAGCGCGATTTTGAATCATAATTCCAGTCAACAACACCCCCCGGTTTCCGCTCACACGTCGTGTGCACTTCTACCCGGTTTAGGTGTGTGATTTAGGCCTTCTATCCGGGGGTTTTCCGCCCGCTAGTCCTCGTCCGTTGATCCGATTTCGTTGAGCACTGGATTGTCCGGTCACTCATGCTGTCCTCCGTCCATCCACTATGGGCTTTGACCGCACTCTATATCCGTGCCGAGACATTCCTGAGTGTTGGAATAATCGCGCCTTTAATTTGGTCATCCATCCTATTTCGGCTGCCACGTCTCGCCCGTTGGTCCGATCCGGTCGAGCGATGACTCATCCGGTCGCCCACGCCGTCCTCCATCCACTCGCGGTGGGTTTTTGAACGCGCCCCCCCTGTGTTGAGCTATTCCACCGAGAGTTGGAATGCTCGCACTACGTGCCTGACAGTCCACTGCCATATGTTGTGTTAGCACTATGCCTTACAATTCATATCACGCATAAAGTTTGGAAACACCGAAGATTTAGTAATCACTGGAACACATGTCTGGCGGACGCTGTGTACCTTACACGGCTATTTCTTGCACAACCAACTGAAGAGGAAAAGACAAATTGTTAGGCTTAGAGAGGATGCTCCATGCAGGATAATCCGCTGAGATGGATACTCTTCCACCACGAAATCGATATAACTTTGTGAATGGTTTTCAGCAGAACGACGGTATCCTCGACCGTTTAACCGCATCAGCTGGGATATTTAGAGCCCGCTAGCATCACAACTTCCAACAACGTTAAACCACCGCCATCTGGACAGTTAGCAACGCACTGAGACCGCTACATCTATCGCTACCGATGAAACTACTCTTTTTTACCTTCCAACCTTATTTTAGTTCTCAGTGAATGGCGCGTTCGTGTGTCCGTCCAATCAACATTTCTGTCAATGTTGAGGTGGCCTCTCAGGGGTGGCTCATAAAATGCCTCATGCGCTCTACTAGGGTGTACTATCTCTTCGTAGGTGGTGTTTTCTGTGGTGACGATAAGCCCAAACCTTTGAGCGCCTACTTGAAAATGCCATTGATGAGCCACACCCAATAAATTGTACTTTCCTACGCCGTTGGTCTCACCATTGATTCGTTCAACTACGTTCCGCCGCAAGCGACACGCCGGCGAAATGCTACGTTGAATGCACTTGCAATTTCTTCGCATACTACAAGGGTGACGCATGTACTGACAAGGTTGTAGGTGGTGGTGGTCGCATCCGACTCCTGGCGTTCGGCGCGGATTGTCGAAATTATTCATTATTCCGCCACTGCGTGCAATGCTATCACCACGACCATGATACGTCTCTACTTGAAGCGTTATACATAAACATGGGGCAACAGTGTGCCACCAAATCCGTGTACTTTGTGTAATTAGAGGTTGCCGAGAAACCGTTGCACGTTTGGTCCCACCATCTGCAGTAAACGTGCATGAACGTCATTATTCTACGTCGAAATTGTGACCGAGAGCGTCCGATCAGCCAGTTTGTATCCTCAGCTTTTTTGCGGACATGTAAGCCAGTGAACCAGTTTACACGTCGGAAGGCTAGTGAGTGCAGAGTTTTCTTTCTTCCTCACGGTACTGTTGTGTTTAAAGATCTATTGGGGGAGAAAAAACCATCGTAATTTTCTTAATCCATCCTTTTCCACTCATGTTTTGTCCGATGCAACAACATATAAAATGTACTCCTCCTAAATACAGCTGTGCATACTGCGATGCTTACAACAATACGGGAACTGTTACCGCTCCAATATGTTGTGCTCAAAGTTCTTAACCATAGGTCGGAAGGGGCCAAAATATGGTGGTACTCAGGAGGAACACGTCGTGCACATCTACGGCATTCACGGCATGGTTTCGCACATCATCTTTTAATTCATTAGAACTCCACGAAGAGGCCAGTGCCAACTTTTTGAAGGCCACTGAGGAAGGCGACGATCGGGCTGATGATGTCACGTTTCCCACGGCACACAGATCAAGGTGTTTCATCTAACCACATTGACTTCACAATGCCGACTTGACCTGCCATGTTTTCAGTGATTCAGATAAAACGAAACGGCCGAGGCGAAAAACTACGGAAGTTTCCGCAATCAACATTTCAAATTCCGGCGACACTCTGCTGGGCGGAACCAGGGCAGCCCTGGCGGAATATCAAATCATCGACGTTAATCTTCCACGGAACACCATGTTGATGCACACAAGTTCTTCTTTGGCTCATTTCGGACTAGCTTAGTCCATGGGGTTATGCCGACATTCGGTTAACTAGTCAGTGTTGGCTGAAAAACAGTTGTTTTCTCCACAAATTTTTCGTTCTCATCGTTGTTACAACCTCTTCTCGCAACATGTAGATATCTCTTCACCAGCACTCTGTCACGACCCCACTCAAAAAGGACCGTTGTCCTTAATGAAAGAGGAACTAGGGCAGACGTTCTGTAAGTTCTTCTTTAATTCTATATTACGCTCACCTTCACAGCTACTACAGTAAATCCCGAGGCACATATTTGCCTTTAACCTCGCGATCCTACATGTCTCAGTGCGCCAAGTGCTCGACTGAAGAGAAGAGATCCAAGAAACAACATTGCTGTCGATGGTTAGGACCGATGGCGACTGGAAGAAGTACATGGATTGCTTTGTATTTGTTCAACAATGTCTGCAGTCGTGTCTGTTTCTTTCTGGTCGTTACGATCCCACTTGATAGAGAAAAGACAAGAGCAAACGCAAGACCGCGAGCAGTATCTCTATCACGAACGAACGCAACGATATTGTAAAGCAGTACGAAAATCAGAGCTCAAAAATCGGAACACAAATCTCGCAACTTAGAACCCCCCAACAAGTAAGGAAAAAAGATGGCCTTCAAAACGAGCTTTATTTATTGCTCAGCCCGAAGGCGAAATAACGGTTCACAGCAGCTGTATTTATAGGTTTGTGGTGGCCTTGGACCTAGGTCGCCGAATGGACCAATCAGGAGCGAGCGCAGCTTCTCGGGGGTTCGAGAATTCTGGCGGGCGTTCAAATTCCCGTAAAATGAAGGGGTCCATTTTCCATGCATATAGGGCTCATTTTTGGGAAGATGTGCCTTTTCCCAACACTGATGCAGTGCATGAGCAAGATGGGTAGCTACTCGGGGGGCAATCTATTGCGCAACATACACGGAGATCATGCAAACTGCGTCAACATCTCCCAGCTGACCGGAAAGCTTGCTCTAAATGGCATAAGACTACATACGTGCAAAAAAGCGGGCTTCGTACAATGGACGCGAACTACTAAGAATAAATTCAATGTTGCTTAACAGTGACCCTCCGAAGAATACAGATGTTTTTCCCGTGCTACGGAGGCCAACATGAGTTCGACAAACAGGCAGTAGTCACAAAACTATAGTTCACGGAGGGCAACAGTTGTATGACGAAGATGTAGGAAAAATAACTGATGCCGGACCGAATAATAACCTGTAAAATATGCAAAATGTTAATTCCTTATATTTCATCGACGTTTTACCGTTCCGCTTAACTTCGAACTGAAAATAGAAACGTGATAAAAGTGTAGTTGAGGAAAGTAGACCCTATTGATTTTGTTATCGTATGTTGCATAACGTTTAAGGTTGCTATACTTTATTTGCCTGGTATTGAAAAGTGGCCCTAAGTCTTATTATCTTCCTTAAAAGCAAGTTGCATTAACCGCCTTCATTCTCACACTAGCCACTGCAACCCATTCCCCTTACTGTTATTAATTCTGAGCCCTGTGAATTTCCAAATACTGGAGCCAAGCATTGTTCTTCTATAATGTTCTTTGAGTAGCTTACAATCCTTATCATTTCTCGAGGTGCAAACAGTCGTTTTGCTCCGACTCGGCCACTAACCGTTTACATTGGAATGGATAATATACTATGTATACGCACACTTGTATAATCACAACTACTCATTCGCATGAATGCTATATACGTATAACCATGTAGACTTGTTCCGTATTCGGATTCAACCGGACGCCTGTTTTTCAGATGTATCTCGCGTGGATGTCCTGACAGACGCACGTCTTTGAATCTAAGAGGAGTTGGTTACAGTCAAGTGAAACTAATTCTACTTGGCTTGTATTTATTAATCCAACTACCAATCAACCAGTAGCGCCCACGCAGACGACACATCAATCGCCGTCGCACTGGTCACGTGATAAAAACACTTGAATTCTTATGAAGAGGACAGTGTGTTGGCGGGGCCCATCAATGAAAGCGTACGAAGAGACAGACAGTGGGCATTAAATGCGTGACAGGAAGCAACAGATACGGGGTATTAGGCGTATGGGTAAAGAGTAGTCTGCAATCCAAGCTCACGCTCGAAATATCTGACTGATTGCGAAAGAATTAAATCTTCCGGAGGAGTATCCTGAGGATCTGTGACGCGCCGCGACAGAGAAGACTCGGCCCTTAACTGTCAGGTGGGGATTTGTTTAACATTAAATGGTGTCCGCAAAAAGTCTGTAACCGGTGTCGGGACCATTGCGGAGGAGTAACACAGGGCATTCAAGGGTGAGATCACTGCATACGTGGGCGGGGCAGTGGACTCAGAAGCAACATGTAACACTGCATTTTTCACTATTTGTTGTCAACGGCAGTCGTTGACCACAGTTAAATCTGGTTAGGGCCCTAGCAGGGCTTTCGAACACCTCAAATTCTTTAACATATACCACACCTCGAGGTCCTCTGCAACTACCAGTGAAGGTACTCTTAGGAGGTCCGGAAGTTCACTGTCACGAATCGAGAAGAGAAGAGGCCATAAAACCGTGCCCAGTGGCACAGCGTTAGCAGGCGTCCATTGTAAAGCCATCCCATCAGGACCAAGGAAGTGTAGTTTCATGAGCAACATCTAACGGGGCACCTTGCCGAAAACCTTGATAAAATCAACGAAAACCACATGTACGACATGACCCTGACCCACTGCCTCCACCCAAATCTCCTTCAAACTACAAAGATTTGTGAGACAATAGTGCCTTCGGTGGAGACCTTGGTTGATCGGACAAGGCGGCCTAAAACTAGTCAGATGGACTCCGATGTCTTTTACCAGTCTTTCGAAGAGTTTCACCATGATACGTTTTAGGCTTGCAGGTCGATAGTTGGTGGGCATTGTCCCGTTCCCCTCATTGAATACGGGACCCACTATCGCCACGTGCCCATTTATGAGGAGGGCTCCGTTTTCAATGGACCTACAAAAGGCCCGAGGGAACAGATTACACAGAACCCCCGCAATTCTACAAGTGATGTTCGGCCTTACCGTAATCGAAGAGTTTTAGCCCCCCAGATCTTCGCTTCCCGCAAAAAGAGGTGCCGTCCGAGTTTTGTTCCTAGTTTTGTGGATGGAGCGGGCGATTCCAGCACGAAGGTGCTGAAGTACTGATACTCCAAACAGAACACCTTAAGTACCTCAGAATGAACAGCGTTTCTAGCTTGATCCACGAGTAAGACTGCCAATGTACGCTGCTCACTACGATGCTTCACGTATCCAAATAAACGCTTTGGTCTAGCGGAAGCAATGTCGGCTGTCGCCCCGTCATATCGTAATCTGGCGGCTTTGAGAAACTGCTCGCACTCACCTCGAGCTACCCTGTGAATATCAAAAATCGTAAGTAACAGGAAACCTGCGCATCCTCTCGACGCACTCGCCGGCTTCCGAATCGCCTTCCTGCCATCTTCGTCAATACATTGGGCGTTTTCGTAGCCTCTTTAGCGGTTGAAAAGAGTACACCAGGCGCGGAAACAAACACAATACAGTTAGGCAGCTTCTGCTAGGCAGCCTCACAAGAGTCCTCCTCCGTGATCCAGGGTGGCTGATGAACTGTGGCAGCCCTCGTACCACAGAAGCCTGCCTTCCCGAGGTTAGGAGAGCAAGAATGAGTACCGTCCTTTTACGTGGAGTCACAAAGCCGAAGCAGCGCTTAGGCATGGTCGGTTGAGCCTAGTGGCTGTTGGCAAACGAAATCACCGACAAATTCGGTGGAGTCCCGAAGAGGTGATCCAAGGTTGGGAGGGTCTGATCTGCCAGAAATCTTGTTGGTTGCCTAACAAACCGCTGGAGTGATATTCAGAAGATATCACCCAGGAGATCACTCGCTGTACAGGAGAGGGGCTGACGACACACCATTGACGCGTTGAAGTCTCCCAGTATCAGACATGTGTCTTATGTGTGTCCACGGATGAACTGTAAGACATCAGACGAAGTAGAAGCGGGACTTCTGCAGACAGTGCTTACTGTCAACATTCCTCCAAACACATGTTCATGCACAGCAATAAGACTTTGACAATTCCGTCGGGGGAACTGGACGAATATGTCCCCATCTAATCAGGGCCATTTTCGATGTGAAGAGCACCATCACCTCCGTGCCTCGGTTAAACAATGCACAGTCTGCTTATAAAAGCCTTTCAGTGTGTATGTTTGATGATAGTCACGTCTCCGTAAGGCAAGGACTTTCAGTCGCTGATCACTGACAAAAGCCTACACCTCATGTGTCTCACTCCATGGACGACGCACACCGCTGAGAACTACCTGAAGGAGTCTGATACCACGATTCCTGGATTGGGATCCAGCGGCACCTGAGTCAAAAAGACGATAGAGGGTTGTCGGCGAACCATCGGAAAGCCCATAGGCTCGACTCCATGTCAATCTGCAGCAAGCCGCGCCCTTAAGACCTTAAGGGCCTCATTTTTCCGAGATGATTCACAAAGAGCGGATCTTCGTAGACGCTCTCTACAGATAATTTGAGTCTGAATGCAGGGCGTAAGAGGGCTTAACGTCCTTCACTGGTAAACAGGATTAGTCCCAGAAGTCTGGGGCATGGATTTTTGGGGTTCTCCAAATGCGTAAGCTTGGGAACTGAGACCCCCGATAACCCTAACATACGGGCTTTGCTGCGTAAAGCTTGAACCAACTGAAGCTGGCCATCATTCGAACCTCGGGGATTTTTTGCATAGATTCCTCTACATTTTGAAAGAAGAGACCGAGATCCGTTAAAGTTTCCACGTCATGAGGTATTTGTTGCAAGGCATTCGTGTGCACCATGTTGCTGCTCTCCGGGGATATTCCTGCTGAGAGCAGGCTAGGTGCATTTGGCGTGTCTCATTTGATTATGTTTGTGGAAGATATTGAAATGTCCCCTGACAACCGTGGAGCACCATCCGAAGCATCGGAGTTGTCAGACACGATTCTATGGACCCCTCTTCTAGTTTATTTACACTGACATTGTGGATTGAAATTTCCCGATGAATATCTATAAACATTATATAGAACAAACAGAAATTTTTCGAATATTTCCACTGATAATTTGACCATATTTCAACAACCTTAATCGTATCTTATGGATGGACACCCAGTTGTCTCGTTTTTACTGGTCGATCAGGTTGTGGGGCCTCCGCGTGTGTCAATCGGAATGAACTGGAATGTACGGCGAAATGAAGAATTTGCGCATCTCATATACGGCGATGACGTATAGTTAGTGTCAGAGAGAAAGTGTTATTGCATAGTGATCAAAACTAAAAGTACTTTCGTCAAGCAAACTGAAAGGTTAAGGAATTCACGGGCGAAGTGGAGTCTATATATGAATCTCGTGCATGGGGGGAATAGTGAGGTAATATTTATTGCAGTCGGCATACAAGCTTCCAAGTGTTCAATTATCACCGTCCAAACATACATAATTGCGCTCTTAGTCTCCATGAAAAGTGCTTATTTGTTATCTTTTCACACTTCAGGCACGCTTATAACACAGCAAACTAAAAACTGTAATAAATTAACCCGGCGTGAACGAAATTCCGCCCAAAAGCTCTCCTTAAGGCTAGTGTACCACATAATTCAGTTCACTCTGCCTCCTAGTCAATCAATGAAACTGAGGGCAAATCAAACCGATAGAATTGACGTGTGAGTCAAACTAATGGAGTAGTAATTGAAAACTGGTCACATCACTGGACAGTTTGCTAACGGAAGCGTAATAACTTCACAGGCGATGCTTCGCATGTCGCTTTTTTCGAAACCCTTATCATATCGTTTGCCGTAAATATGACCGGTATTTTCCGGCAGTAATTTGGGTCGGGTACTCATCCAAAGCTATTCGAGTCGCCTTACCTGTTTGATGTCGACTTTCGTCGATTCCAGCAGGCTGCCAGAGCGTGCTACCGCATACCCACCACAACTTCCAACGATGTTGAGATAAGCTGAGAAGTTTACAGTTGCTGCGGTGTCCGGACAAAGGCGCATGGACAGACTGGATGCCATTCGTTCGTCAACGTTGCTCGAAGGTGGAAGAGAGTTTTTGTGTGACCGGTGCGGACGCTATGCACGAGTAGCCGGTTGACGTCATCATTGCCCAACTGAAGCCCGGTCGTCGGTACACGGACGAAGAGGAGATCAGAGAGATGTTGCCTTGGCTAATGCAAAGAGCCAGCTCTATCAAGCTGCGCAACTACATACCGATTAACAATAGCGATACATTTCTCAAAGCATTTGTGAGAAACACATTCAGGTAAACGTAGGGCGGTACATATAAATGTAGATCGTACGCCTACTTAATAATCGCACAACACAGTGATTTTTTTGATATGGCAACAAGAGGGACACGATAAGAGGGAAAGGCTCCAGTTTATAAAACACCACTTGGGACTCATGCTTATAAAATACAGTTTCGTGATCTCCAAGATTCGGTAAAAAAGTATTGATACTAATTTCAACTTTACTAGGTGATCCCTGACCTACCAGTCAAGGCCATGCCTGAAAGAGGCGAGTTGAGGATGGAGAAAGGGAAAGTCGGAAGACTCTACCAAGATTGGGTGTAAATGGCTCTGGAGAAAATTTGCGGAAAAGTTTTTCCAGAGGAGGAGGGACAGAAGAGTGCGGGCCTTTACGGAAAAATGGGCCGTCTTCTGGACAGGACCTCGGTAATTGCCTAAGATCGACGGAATTTTGCAAATCTTGCGAATCGTCCAACGAGTGAGAGATTCTGAGTGTGTGGACGTCGTGGAATATTTTCTCGCGGTATATATACCTGTGAAATCAAGAACGTAAGGCAGAATTACGCGACCGGTGAGAAAGTGTGAAGTGGTCAGGTGGGCTATGATACGTGATTTTCTGGCAAAACCCTGCATGTCAAACTAACAACTTGTTAGTTAATAGAACGTACAGCATTAGCAAACATTTGGTGTTATATAACGTGGAAAATAAATCCACTAGCGGTATGTGATTATTGTTGAATTTGGATGTCGATTTTTCCCATAGAGCCTACATATCACTTGAAAAGTATGCTTAACAACGGAGAGATTGCTAGGTAGTCTATTAAAAGGAGGAGATAAAGGAATGGAAGCGCAGGATATTTATGCAACTATGTGAGACAAACACGTTAAGCATATCTTTTCTCCAAACAGTTTTGGTATGCCCAGCCATTGTTTAGTGGCCAATAACCACACACAGCTAGTTGGCATCAAGTATGAATTTAGACCGTACCAGGATGATTGGGCCATTACAAACGGGCGTATGCATGTTGACGCCGTATATGATGTACATATATATGTCTTCAGGCTAAAGTGCAAGTTTCAAACATAACCATAAGGAAGATACATCCTACTGTAATGACGAAAGTGATAACTGACAATTTCGAAGGACACATGACGTGAAACTACGCGTTGCAGAGGGTTCGCCGCCAGATGTTAGTGGGTCCATTTTCAAGGATGCCATCTTCCGGCAGTTTCCACAAGAACATATCCGCCAGGAATGTGTGCAATTCACGTGTTAAACACATGGCCCAATGAAGCACTCTCTCATACCTGTTAGAACTTGTCAGCAAACTCAGTTATTCAGAGCAGGCCCGCAGTGTTCCAGGGGGTGGGATCACATCTCCCAGTTCTTCGTCATGACCTCCGAACAGCAAACTATGTGCCAGCGCCACTCCGAAGTGATGGGATAGGTGCTACATATCAAAGCTGCTCGAACAGACCCTCCTGTTCGTCCCTGATGTGATTGGTGTATGCGGGATGAGGCTGCTGATCTACTTCAGGCAACTGGCAAACGAGACGACAGAAGCCGCCGCCCTATCCGTTTCAACCGACCGTAATTGATAGCAACAACCAACCAGACTGTGAGAGTCAGTTGATGGCATGAATTTTCTCAAGGTTTTACTAACTAGTGGTGTTTCACTTTTTTGCACCAGCGTTTTTGTGTCACTTTTGCATGTGGTTAAAACTGAGTAAATTGACTTTGCGGTACAATAAACATTTGTGTACACCAACCTGCTCTCCTCTGTGCTCACGCAGTCGACTGACGCTGACCTTCCATCCATCTTTTTAGCTCCATCGTGCCAAAAACATCACCGAAGCTCCAATCACTCTCCAGCAGTCCGTGATATCCTCACAACACCCCTACTTCCCGGATACTGGTAAGTTGGAATACTTCCGTGGTTATTCCGAATATTAGTAAACACCGTTAGCGAGTCGGACTCCCTGATTACCACGACTCGGTTGAAATCTGTAACTTTTCAGCTGCACCCACTGACTTCATCGTCACTGATAGCCTAGTGAGATGTGCTTGCATCCACTCAGGCTGTTCAGTGACGGTTCATTTCCACTACAAGGGTGGTTTGCCATAATATAGACAACGCCAAATCCGCGAATTGTATCAACAAGTGAATATGTCAGGTGCAAAATGCTGGCCATTTTCGACGTTCACCACACAGTGGTCCATGTTGTTTACCATGAAACACAGCGGGCCATCAGTTCTTAAAATTGGCGCGTTATCTGACTAATGCACATAAGTGAATTTCGAGGATATGTGCACTGAAAATTACGTTGTTTCAAAATGACGTTTTCAAAACAACTTTCAACCGATTTTTGTGTTATCAGGGTTTGTACATCATTTCTCACTTTGCAAATTTGATTGATTTTCCCGCCTCATACCATTCACAAGTTGACGTGTGCATCTGGTGTTTCAGTCGTAATCGAAAATACACTTTTATCCAAAAGGTGATTAGCCATGCGTTCTGTTGTTCACCCGTGCCCTATGTGTGCTGACTTTTGGGGGGTTGGGGACTAACAGGGTAGACTATCCATTGCAGCTTATTTCTGGGTTCATCTGTTTTAGAGATTACCACCGCTATGAACTCCGTCTACCTGTGAAGTAGCACGACGAAATGAATCCACTAGAAGTATCTGTGTGATAACCTGGAGGTTTCGCTTATCTACCTGCGATATAATGTGTGGAATGAATCCAAAACTCACGGTTGCATACTGTACCGAGGTTATTAGAAGAGTTCGCCCGATATATGCTGTCCGATCGCCCGTAAGAATTCCATGTAACCGTGTTGCGCTTACCCGAACCACACACACTTCCTGCCGATTCGCTCGTCGACGGCCGGGGCCTCCCCCCCTCGACTAACCTGCATGTCAACGCGGGTTATAACGCCATGAGGGACCATCTGTACATCTCCTCCAGTGGACATTTAGCCATCGTTCTTAACGGTTTTTTTGCATTTCACGTTTGGTGAAGTCTCCGCTGGGGAAGACGGCCTGATACGCGTGCAAACACCTGCATTCACTGTTGGGGAGTCGCAACCCAATACATCTCCACGAATTATTGTGACCCGGTCTCTCATTTTCACCACATTTTTTCTGTGTGCATGTGTAAGCTATATCGTTTGGATCTACCACAGTGCGACACTCCGTTTTTAGTTATCATCTTTCAGATCCCTGGACGCTATCTGAATACTGCAACAGATAGGGTGACTGGATCTGGTGGAGTTGAACTTCCAGCTCCGAACCTGTGTGGTGCCTGCTGAACTTGCCGAAACCTTAGCCTAAAGACCACGGACACCCATGGTGGCACGTCATTGCACGCTCGCAAGATTTGCGTTATACCTCTGAAGAAAAGTAGACCAGCTCAAAGTTGAACTTTTAGGGTCCAAAGGGATGAAACTGTTGTGCCCCCAACGTGGAGTAACGATGGTCCAACTAACTAAAAAGCCCCCTGTAGGTGGTTTGGAGTCTAACCGTCAGCCACGGTCTGCAGAATATTTAGTAGGTCCGTGAGTTAAGCAATGGTCAGCGCGTTGCTGCATTGCAGTGGTCATCACTTTTACGATAAGGCACCATAACACTACGCTCCGTTTACGTTGGGATTCTGTTGCCAACTGTGGAGTGATAAATTGCATGGATGTACAGTTATCGTGCCACATAGTCACCCGGGCTCTTTCTTCAAATCTACCAATAAAACTGAAGACGAACTAAACCAGTGAAATTGTTGCCTGACTCAAGCAAACGAACCGTTCAGCTCAGTTCACAGGTTTTCCCGGTTTCTTTCAAAGCAAAAGGTGTGGTGATCACGGGAGTATCGCTCCACAAGTTTTCCGATATGGATATGTGCTTTCCGGTTTTATGGCAGCCTCGGTCTCTGGGAGGTTATCCGATAGTCCCTCGTCCTTCCTGGCCGCCTAAATCGCTGAAAAGACCTATCCTTTACATGAATGTGTATTGAATATGGCAGTTAACGCTTGATTGCCGTTGGCCGAGAGCCCCTTGTTGGTTTGTGGTAGGGTGGTGAGGGCACTAAACCAAAAAAAAAGCTGAAAGCAAAGAGTAATAATAATGGAAACTGGAACAACAGAAGTAGCTCTAACCATAACAACAATATTAATGATGATGAACGATCGTGAGCGGATACAGCACCGAGGGACAGTAAGTGCAAACTAACCGAACCTCAGAGGATAGTATCAATTAAAAGGCGCAGGTAAAATGACAACCAGATCAACAATGAACTTGCAGATATTGGTAATAGAATACAATAACACACGTGTATGCCGGGAGGTGGTCACTCTAAAAACAGCGCTTCGTCTGTGGTGGCCATCTTGGTAATAACCAGCCATCAAGTAGCTTGAACGTCCTGAGAGTGGTGGCTTTCACAGAGTCTGACGAAACGGCGCTGAAAATCATGCAAAGTCGGATAGAAAGCCTGTGTTGCCAGTAAAGTAAGCTGTCAAGTGTTGTGTCTAGCTTGGTAGCCACCGTCGGCTTGAGGAGGTTCTAGTACGGCTGATTCCTTTGGGTGATACTTCAAAAAGAAGCACCATGTCTTCCCTTAGAAGCTCTCTACTAGTGAATAGAGATTCATGAGTTCCACTCAGTCTGTTTAGGGGTACCAGCTGAATTACATAGTCATTTTCGTCGTACAAAACTCAAGGGTCTTCCTTCAGTTTCGGAGCGCATGATTTTATGTTATACAATAATAGAGGTCTTGCTAGAATGCTAAAGATACGTACCAAATATTCTGTTGGAAGTTTTCGTATCGATCTGATGGGCGCTGCTGAATTTTTCTCAGCTTTCTGCACCAGTGCCGGCGCACTGGAGTAGGAGAGAGGTTTGCTGAGAGGAGGTACCAACGTATTTTGATGAAGAACAACGGTAAGCGACTGCCGACAAATCCGTGCCACACGTGTATGATTTTTGACTTACTAACACTGAACGGACGACCATCGTCTACCGATTCGGTGCCTTCAGAACCCACTGTGGAATAGCAATCTTCGAGATATCGCATTGTAAGATAGACCAGCATTTCCTACATTCATAAGTAACGGGATTGGCTAACATCCGTTAGGTCTTCCGCAAACAACATGGGCAACAAAGCACCCAGTATGAATCCTTAGGGAACACCCTGGGGGCTCCGAACACGGTAGATAGGTCGTTGTTGACCCCCAAGGAATACGTCCTGCCTGATAAGTACTGCTGGATCCGCTTTCCAAGTTGGCTGTTGTGACCTTACTAAGTGAGCTACTGAACAGAACACGGCTATCTACTACGTCAGAAGCCTCGTTGAAGTCTAAGACCACAACATCCACTTGGTGGCTCACGTTCACAAACCTTGTTCAAGGCTGTACTGCCACCGGCAAGTTAGTGGCGCACAAATGAGCCTTCCGGAATCCCTGCTGATGATATGTTAAAGGTTCAGTGGATCAAAGGCGTGCTGCTATTTTATCATCCAGTGCGCTTTCCATTGCCTCGGAAGCGCACGGATGTATTGCCATCGTGATTCAGTTGACTGCATCCGTTCTGCCACTGATTTAGCATGTACGCGACCAATCAGCGTGCTCCTAAGGATTAAGAATGGTGCCTGACATATACGAATGGCGGCGTAGTGCAGGCAGCAGAGCTGCTAGAGCCGCACCAAATTTATTAAATGAGCTCGGCAGTAAGTCGTCAAGACCTAGTGACTCTTTGGGATCCGGTTCAAGAAAACCTAACTCTCACATCAAGCTCTGAGGAATCGGGGAGCAATTCGCCCGCGGTAGCGCGACTTAGGCGTGTTATTTGCTTCGTTCTATCTTGGTCACCAGAAGTGGGTACATATGAGAGCGGGATAACTCGATGGTCTTGATTACTAGTTGACACCCCAGATGGACTAACTAATAGTAGCATGTCTAATAGGGATTCTGCAGCAGAGGAAACTATCCACATAACCACCTGAGTCAACTAAAAATGGCTCCAGCGAGAACGAAGTAATGATCTGCTCCTGCCGCGGTTGTGTCCTCGGTACTCGATACCGGATAGCCATTCCACAGAGTTCTCTTCCGTCGTATAGAGCATTTCGTTTAAGCTTTGAGATCAGACTTGCTTCTGCCCTCTCTAGGGGGAAAGGAAGGTGAAGCTTCCGTGGTCACATCGTTTGGTGTGCCAGAGAAGGAATGGAAAAGTTCTTCTAGGGCGGCACATATTTCCGTTGGAGGCCATGGCGTTTCCGTTAGCAGCTCCTGGACGTATTGGAATTCGGCCGGGGGAATGTTCTCACAAGTCGGTTTAGAGTACCGAATGATCACAACGTCGCACATCAGCCTGAGATGTGGTCGGTAGTGCTAAGAAAACCACTGATATCAGCAGCGCTGGCACTGTGTGGATGAAAGGTGAGGAGAAGACTCCAGACGATATGGATCGTGCCCCTCTATGAGGCGAATGCATCTCGGTACACACTCCGTTAGGCCAACCTTCAGAGTAAGAACAAGGAACTCCGCAGTCTCTGCGTCAAAAATCAGCCCGATAGCGAAGTCATTGTTTGCGCTTTTGCAAATTCCGGTTATTAATACTCGACCGTTTTTAGCGCAACTGTCCGACGGATAGCTGTGTACATGGCTTAGGACCATTCTGCTGACCTAGAAGATGGTAAATACATTTTGTCACTGAGGTTCTGGCCTCCACTGAAAAGCAGGCCAGCAATCCTCCCCTTCACTATTTTTGTCACTGCGCAGGGTGTAATAACTTGACATTTCGGCTTTCCTTCCGGAGATTCAGGGTTTAGCCATGTTGCACTAATACTGACAGCCTTTGATTTTTGGGCCCAGAATCCACATAACTTCCACGGCTTGTTTCCCAGGGATAACCCATTATTGTGTGCGCGCCACCAACTGAGGATACATTCATCATTGTCACTCCATGAAAGTTTTTTAAATTGACTGACTGTCCGTGGATCTGGATTAATGAACGGATTTGGTTGGCTCACAAGGCGCTGGGGCTCAGCAGGACTTCGAGGTATTCTAACGCCACATGTCAGAGGGCCTGTCAGTATTGTTCATGCTCGGAAAAACCTTTGGTAGCGTCGCGTCGCTCCATAACGTGACTCTCGTTAGTTTGGGTGCTTGGTCAGAAGTCAGAGATGCATGGTTCGGTAAATGTCTAACGGTCCACACTGACAGAGAAGCCTGGTGCGCAAAAATTTCACTGTCGATGCGCAACGAGGATGTTGGTGGTATCCAACTCGAGTATGTGTGGAGTGGTATGCTGTAGGCGCGTTCGGGTGGGGCGCATGAAGGTTGCGGCTGGTCAGTCTTCGTGCTTCTATGATCGCCCACAAGCAGTTGGACTTGACCCTGACAGGGCTTCCAGGAGGTTATCTAGAGCAAGAAAATGCCACAGCACATCACCCACATCATGGAGGCTGTCGAGACTACTGCACCTAAGGTGAAGTTGTGCATCTTGATCGATTTCACGCAGCCTACAGAGTGCAGGTTCGCCACCCAACTGCGGTCGGTATGCTTCGAAGACCTCACGCCAGTGGGTTGTCATCTTGTTCCTCAGGAAAAAGTGTTTGATTTTGATTGCTGGGTGCGTTGTACAAGAGATTGCGCTGCGCGATATGGGGACGCCACCCTCTCATGGAAAGTTCGTGTCTTACGTCGCACTAGTTCCGAATACTGCTTTCAACGAACGTGTACGTTAGGGAAGGTTGGCAGCCAAACCTTAGTCTACCAGTGACAGCAGCGTTTTTATATATCTTTTTTGGGTTATTCTCTAATGGACTGAAACTATATGATGCATACGAGAATGTCTGGTGGAATTTCTTTATATGAAGCCACAGTGTCGGTGGTGGACAGCATTTAGTATTGCACAAATGATCACGAGTAGCGGTTGCTATCAGACATTCGGTAAGTATTACGTTAGCCACGTTGTTGAGCCCTTTGCGGGTTGTTCGCTCAGCGTAGACCGCCAAGTTTGCTTGAGAGGTGAAGTCGGGAGTCGAGGTGCCTAGCGCAACGACTGCAGCCCGGCAAGTGGTGCAGCAGTATCGGAGAGCAAGTGTAAGCACTTCTTTTCGCTAATGATTACGGTCTAAGTAATATTTTGCTTCACACCCACAGTATGTTCAGAAGTCACGGGCCTTCTAGCATTGGCCAGCCACCGTTGAACAGATCTTACAGGCACCCAGGGGTGGAGTATTCGCACACTTCATTAGAAAAGGTGATAGAGAGTTATGTTACACACCAGCTCAGAATCAAGACTTAGGAGGAATGAAAGTAATCAAAGGAATGAAGCCCAAATAGACCCCGGCCGAAGTTATGAAGGAATCAAAGCTGGTCAAGTTTTTGGATACCAGTATTTCTTAGATCAAGTGGTAATGTGAGGTGACACACAGATGGAGAGCCGGAAGGGGACTAGAAGCTGACTACAGAGGAACAAGAAGAGCAAACGTAATAATAACGCTTGTAATAAAAACTTTCCAGAAAGTGCACCGTAGTGCACTGTGGTTGATGGCGTAGGTGCCGAACTGCCGAAGTGAACGAAATGTGCAATGTGTTGCAGTGTCACGCGGCTGTGTGCGGATAGCTGTAACATTGTCTGTGTGTGATTCAAGATGAAAATATCGGTGCTTCTCACTGCGTTGTCAAAATTCCAGAACATTTCTTCCTGATTTGGGTTGCCGATAGACGTCATACGGTCGAAATAACTGGAGGAGTTGCAACCACTTTACCACGGGTAGAGAGATTTGCATCAGCGATTTAGAGTCTTGCCATTTCTCTTTACAAGCCGAAAAATTAAAAACGGAATTCTATCCAGTTCATTTCAGCTTAGTTCAATTCATTTCAAGCGATTTCAACGCACATGACCAATGACTACCGGACGCCAAGGCTTCCCGATTTTGCACCACTAAGCCTGAGATTTTTGATGCTTAGACCCCAGGTTTCTCGGTTGCAACTCAAAATACCCTCCTGTGGCACCTGCTGGAACGAACGCTTCCGGAACCGTTATCACTACCATTGACAGGGCATATGTACATGAAACCAGATGTTTGCACACTTCAGCGTATAAGCTGAAGACGTACATCCATACTCATCGTTGCCCATTCATAAGTACTATTGCTCATATCGTCAGCCCTATGCAAGCTGTCACGTATAAGTGTAACGCTCGCCCGCACATGCATATTCTTACACCCACTGAGTCTTCGGTCTATTACTTTGACCCCAAGTTGCAGCTGCCAGTTTAACCAGCAAGCAACAAACAGACGAAAGTTTCTGGTGTGTGTTTGTACTGAGTACAAATATAAACACACCCGTTTAGCCGAGTGCTGACAAGCTAGTTATGTTAGTACAGACTGTTTGGTGCTAGGCGTAAAATCTTCTGCAACCTGACGTTTTTCGTAAAAATTGCGAATATTTTGATATTCCAAAAATGTAGGGGATGACAGGGATATCCCATTATGCAAACAGGGAAGATTACTGAAAATGAGATGTTATGTCACTCGGTTGGGAATGTGACAATAACTTCGTGATTCATAATGCATTGGGCACGGTAGGCATCATGAAAATCAAAATTGCCCTTGGAACTTCCTTAGGCAGCAGTTCTTTTCTTACAGGGTTTGTAAACTTTGGAACAGTCTCTCTTCTGAAGTAGTTAACGACGCTTGCAGAAATCGCTTTACAGCATTATTCGGTTCTCAGTTACCAACCCACCCACTGTGCAAGTAATCCTACCGTGTTCTCCGTACTTACTGTAATCCCAAGAGCTGTGATACACTTTGCTTCCAATGACTGCCTTTCAGCTCAACAGACACCAGCTTGACACTGAGCCAGGAAAGCCGAGTGGATCCAGGTAACTTGGGATGCTGCCTCAAGAAAAGACCGGGAGCTAATTAATCATACTCCACAACATATCCTTCTTTGTATACGCCACACATGTTATCCACCGGATTTTTCATTGCTGTCAAAGGTATGACCGCGTGTACACAGTTCGACCCCTTCTGCTGCTTCCAGTTGCCCTGAGCTATTTGGGTTGAATGAGGGTGATTTCTGACAACCTATTTCATCATTTAGGAACATTGAGTCGAAAGTAAGGAGCAGAACAATACTGGTCACTTGAGAAGAAATCAAAAACTATCACATTACCATCACCGCGCCGTACGCTCAGGGTCATCGTTATCTAGAAGTGATATGTTTGAAACACTACCAGAAGTTAGCCGCATAAGGTCACAGTCCT
The DNA here is from genome assembly GCA_013368495.1 of Paragonimus heterotremus. Taxonomy (NCBI): domain Eukaryota; kingdom Metazoa; phylum Platyhelminthes; class Trematoda; order Plagiorchiida; family Troglotrematidae; genus Paragonimus; species Paragonimus heterotremus. Next base: position 34,425 of record LUCH01003623.1, on the reverse strand, counting down.
GAGCATATGCCGTGTAGTCGTATGCTGAATTGGTCACCAAAGCCCAGCTGCAGATGGTGAAGTGAGTAGAGAGATGATAGAGCTCCCAGGTATGATGGGAAAAGTAGAGGCGTGAAAAAGCCAAGAATGCATTAAACTTACCCATTGACTTTCGCAAATATGCAAACAAGCGGACAGAAAACCTCACACTTATTTCAAACCAGCATGCATGCAGTAAAAGAAGGTTGTGTCACTCTGGGGAGTAAGCATCCCCGTTCCTGGACCAGTCTACTCCTGAACGAAGCGGCCGGGGTAGCCAGGGCCACGGGCCCAGTTAACTTGCTCCCGAGCTGCAACCTTATTCACGAAGAACTGAGCTCTGATAGACGTATTAGCACGCGGCTCGCTCGGCGAAGGGCAGCTCTCAAGGTAAGACAGTGTTCTAGTTAAGAACGACGCTCCTTGTACGACATCACTGAAAGCACATAAAACTTTATAAGCCAAACCTGTTTCCGGGGAGCGGCTTGTGTTCCGCAGGGAAAAAGTTCGGGGTTTTTCTGTTTGGTTACACAGTTCGTAGCTTTAGTGCCGCCAGCCATGCTGGTAGCTAGGCTTCAAACCTTCTCCAAGCATTTTATGTTTTTCTTGAGGTGCCGGTTCCATGTATATGTGCAATATTTCTGGTGCGTTCTCCCGGAAGCCCTGTACAGTATTATAAACACACCACGGTCCATGAGTTGAAACAGGGCCGCTATGGCTCTGGTTGCAACGTATGCACAGTGGACGGCAGGTTTGAGTTAGCCACAAAGACGGACCTCAAATTTCACAGTCCTGTCTGTTTGGGCAGTTCACATTCTTTCACTTGGCTCCAGAAGATAACGACGGGCTTCCGTTTTTTCCGGGCTAATTAGTTGAACACACCCATCAAAGTTTGGTGTGAGGTCCTTGTTCTTCGGCCCAGATGTCAATTTAATCAAATCCCCTTGAAGACCTGATCAACTTGGGTCGTTGACAATCACGAGATCGTTGAACAAGCACGCATCAATGCATATTTAGTTGACCAGCCAAGTCGTTAACATATATCAAAACGGAAAAGGTCTCGGCAAGCAGTGTTTCAGGACACTGGTAAGATCATTCTGGACACTGGACAATCGCCCTTAACTGACAGTGTGAGTATCCTGACTGATAAGAAGCCTTGAATTCATTCGAAAGTTTCTGGCAAAGATGCCAAATTTTCCCAGAAGCAGTAGGTGAGTGAACGGGGCGAATGCTAATGTAGCTGCTTGTGTTGAGTGTTGGACGACTGTTGTGTTTCATAGAAAGTGGGTGACGACGTTATCTGTCCCTACTGCGAGCCTTTCTTCCAATGACTGACATTGTCAAATGCAATCCAGCAGTTTTTACCCTGACTATTCGTTATAATTTTGAACCAATTTTGGGGCAAAGTGAGTGCATCGGGAGAGAGCGTTCTTCCGAAGTAGGGGTCTCTAGCAACAGTCCCGTGAAAGGAGACCACACAAACTAGCATGAGCTAAGGACCCAGTAAGCCGTGCACATGACTTACACAAACGTGAACTAAAACGGCTCCAACAACACAGCAGCATGCCCTGTTACACCGTTCATATCCAACCCGTGCTCGCTTGTGGGCTTCCATCGCACATTACAACACGGCCTTCCAAGTTTCCCGCTCGGCGAGTCACTTCTTCCACGAACGTTACCCTTGATGTATTACGAAATCTTGTTATCGCTTTCTTTCGGAAGCTAGTTCCGGCGTATGTTTTCTTATTCACTTCCCATTACTGGGCCTTTGTTTATATAAACCCCGGCTCTATTTGCGCTTACCAGCACCGTCACTAAGCGACTGTTGCAGCTGATAATATTGGCGCGAATTGCTGATCCCGGAACATGTATGTTCGGCGGATTCAATGTCGTGGTTTGTCGTTATTTTCTATTTGGTTTACGCTAATTTTCTTGTACCTGAGCACCTTATTAACAAGAAACTCGTCAATTCGACCGACTTCCCCTTTGGATCCGAATTGTTTGCTCGGTGGGCTCAGAATATGCAGACGCTAGTTGCTTACAGACACGAGTATTCTAGGTCCAGCCCATCGGCAGACGTTGCAGATAGACTAAGCGTTGCTCGAACAACCACTAAACGTCAGGGCTAAACACCATTGCTCGGCAGAAGTCAAGGCAACAGAATTCCACCTGCTTCCACTTGTCCAGCCACTTTATCGGTTTGTCCAGGAATAAATAAGGCTGGATAAACAAAATTTATCCTGTAAATGATAGTGATTAATACATGGGAGGTGGTTATGGAGGACAAAGTTGGTCAACTTATCTATGATGATCCTCTCACACACTTTTAACTGAACGCAGGTTAGGCTAATAGGACAGTAGTTTGTGGCCCCCATTTAAGCAGCGTTTTTGGACAGCTAACGCAGCGGCTACATTGCAATCTCCAACAGTTCTCCCTTGGTCCAGCGACACGGTGAGTGGTGCAAACAAAAAGCACCCTAAGCATCTGCCAAGGGATGAAGCGGGTGCGTGAATACTGTCTGGTCCAAGAAATTTTCAAGTGCTTAGTCAGTAGATGATCGTCTATATCTTAGAAGTTGAGACCATGAGGTTTCGCGTCGCCTGTAATAGCGCTCTGGTCCATAGCGGTTTAGATCCTTGGGGTTGTCTTTGTGATATACGCTGGCAGGATTTTATCTAAAACAGTCAACTTTCACCCGTCAGTCAAACGGGATAACTCTTTCAGCAGAGATGGGGTTGACAACATGCTGACGGCCAGCAACACGCGGCCGCTGGAGGGCTTCTGGCTGTTTACTTTCGTCCTGCTTCAGGTCATAGGACTTAACGGCTCATACCACAAACTGTCCATTTCCTAGCGCACTTATCGTATTCGATCTTGGAGCGTTGCAACAGTTTGAGATGGTGACAACATGAGTTTTGGTAGAAGTAGGGCGAAAACTTTAGCCACACTGTTTACAGAGGTTGACTAATGCGATGCTATCGAACAGAGCAAAAATAACGTCAACTCTGCACAAAAATCGTAAGAATGCGACAACATGAATGTTTAGCCTTACAGTGTTGTGCTATCACTGAAATAACCGGAAATAGAAGGGTATAATGGGGAGGAGACAAACAGAACTAAAGTAATGAAAATGGCTAATAAAAAGAACCCTGATATAGCGTGAGAACTGTTGATATCTCCGTGTACGACTACAAGAGACTCCAACTAATTCACTTAACATCCAGGAATAGTAACCGGCAACAGTGATTCATTCCTAGTTCGAATTCATACAGCTTGATAGTATCTTTTAATTCCGTAGGCAGTCTTCCCGATCCGTTCATAAATTTATTGGCAAAATATTCGCCCTTGGAGAGATGTGAGCCCAAGCCTTCGATAACTTAGGATGATGACCCCTCAGATACATACTTGTGTTCCATGCATGCTGCCAACGCGACAAGCGTTTTATCGAGTGCACCACAAGAAGAATGTAAAGTAACGTGTAGGTTTTATCATATTCGCCTTGGTTATCTTAGTAACACCCGGATGTTGTTTTCATCTAAAGATTCTATGGAACATTGTACACCAGAAATGCAGTGCTGTTTCCAACCCCACTGCATGAAAACGGAAAAACAGATCCGTTGCTTTCCGAATACCTGCAGCAAAGGCTGCTCCCACGTGCTAGCACTTGGTGCAGCGGCCTATCTCCAAGGTTAAGAAAGTTCGAAACCTGAGACACTAACTTCTTAGGGGCCACACATCGGTCCATTAGGCGGCACGATTTTGACAGTCACAGTTGCCTGTGGAAAAAAATTGAACGGGTCTGAAATGTTTTTCAACACCCCGCGAACAACAAGTGGGCTATGGGGGCAACAGATAACCGCGGGTGCAGCACACCAACCAACCATTTCTGAATGGGCACGATTGCAAAACAGGTGGTGTCAGTGGTAGTGGAGAAGCCCTCAGCTCACAAACAGATCAGTCACGAACATTCCTCTGAGATCAACACGACTTACTTTATAGTAACTTGGAGCGGCAAAGGATCGTACATAGTCGACCAAGACAGCTGAGCCCACGACCGTGAAACCTTCATCAAATTCCCCTTGTCGTTAAGGTGTGCTGGTACTACCTCCAAAGATGTACGGATGGTAGAGCAATTGTTTCATCGACAGTAGTTGATTCTACATAATAAAACTCGAAATTCCCCAAGGTGGACCCGCCATTTCAACCCGACCACTCAGGCTCCATAATCCACATCGCATGCACCGTGGGGAACCCTCGTTGAGCCATCTGAACTGTCAACGTTCAATGAACCTGGGGTATTGGCATGCCGGAACGTCTGCGACGAAACATTAAGCCAGTTCATACTAGAGATCGGACGCCTCTAACTTAGGCACCCCAATGATCCACTACCATCATATGTCCCAGTATAGGAGGAAACGCCGTTATTCATCGTAGATCTGGAGGCTTCTACAGAGTACGACGAAAATACAATATTCCACTAGGCGGGCGCCGTAATTCATTATTTTCATTATTGTTGATCACCATCTCCAAAACCATCCGGCGAAGTCCCTGAATTTTTGTTCTGGATACTCTCAAAGTACACAAGACAAATCACGATGAGTCCTCATCAACTCCAGTCAAGACCAAGCTCAAGACCAATTAAAGTGACAGCGAAGGTCCCGGTTCAGGTAACAACCGTCTCACAGTTATTTATTGAAGTTTCCGGTAAGCTCAGAAAATACGTATCCCTGCCGGCGGATCACAGCGTTGACAACTGGATTTCACATGAGCATCGTACTCGGTGGTACCACTGAGAGTGCATATATGGTCAGACTTTCGTGAAGGATCTGTCCGTTTAACGATTATTGTGACGAACAGCACGTGATTTAACTCCCGTAACCCCAGTATTTTCTTTTTCCTCATAGGCCCGTCAAATAAATCCAACACCCTCTAATCGTGGCGCGGCGGTGAAAGTGAAATATACACCACGCTGACAGGCTCTGGCATGAAGATAGCATCTTGTGGATGTTAGTGCTGATGTTTCTCGTCGGCGTATTTTCGGAAAGAACAACGACGCTGAAGAACAGCGGCGAAAAGGTTGTAATGACCAATACTGACGATACCAACACGGATGACATTGCTTTAGTAATAACGTTGGAATGACAGTTGGATTGAAACTAATAATCAGTGAGAGATTGTGTAACCCGAATGTTCCTTAATCGTCTGATTTGATCAGCGCGAGATTCATATACCTCGTGGGTTGGTCTCACTTACCATGTTGGTAAACAGACCTAGCGGCGTGTGAACTGGGTCAACCGGTGGCTTGATGACAGATCCAGGTCCGCCACTACCGTGCTCGGATTGACATGCCGCTCGGCGCCGACGGTCGTTCAACCAATGGTATCGACGCTCCACCGTGTGTCTGTCGAATGGATGGTTGCTGATTTTATTTAGGTCGGCCGCAGCATTTTGAGATTGCCGAGCTTTTTTATTAGGGTTAAAGGGCGGTCCTGTTTCATTATTTTCGCTAAAAATGAACGATATTAATAATCTTTATTCTTACACAGGCTACTGCAACCGTTTCTCTTGCCCTCGTTCAGTCCGAGCCCAGTACATTTCTGAATTTCCAGTGAGACATTCTCCTTCTGTATTTTTCTTCAGTACCTTATAATTCTTGTCATCTTTTGATACGCGAACAATCGTTTTGCCCCGACCAAACTAGTGACCATTTTTTGAGTGGGTTCAATTCCGTTTTATTGTCTCCCATCGCTGAGCGGTGCTCAGTTGTCAAATTTGTTGTTCAGGCCCATACTTCGTTCAAATTCTGGGGAATTTTCACAACCAATATCAGGTAGTTAATTTTCATGTACACTGATTCAGTTAGTACCCTACTAAATCCAGTGTTTACGAGCGCCTCCTCATTAACCGCTTCGAAGATAGGTTGTCGTCCTTGTCGTTGGGTAGTGAGAAAGGCATTTTTGGATACACAGATTACACGTAACTCGGTGTTAACTTGAATAGTCAGCGAACGATTCATTAATGGTTGCTGCCCAACTTTATTTTGCCGTAGGTAAATCAATGACGGTTTGCAGAGTGTAGGTCAGACTGTATTGCAGGTTTCAACAGACACGTGTTCGTACTCCGCGCAAACCAGATAAGGTGACTTCGGAAAGTAAATGTCATTTGCAGCTGATCGTCCGTAGTCACCGTCGGATGTTTGACGGAAGAGCCCTTAACGTCGTGTGAGAAACTGCATACTTCGCTGCTGTTGTGAATTGCCAGGACTGCCAGAATAGTTCGCGATTATTTTGCGAAGTATACGATTTTGGTCGACGACACTTCGTGCACGGGTAAGAAGTTACCGGTTGCATCCAAGTAAACTCCCATCAGACCAATAATAAATGCCAAAGATTCCTCGTCTCGTGAAACACAAAAGACATCCGACATATATTCGTCTGCCAATCCTATCTTTGGACAGTTAGTTTGGTTGTAGTGTTAGGTCTCAGAGTCTGGTCTCTCGGCAATTGTCGTGTAATGCTGCACCACACCCCCATGAAGTTCAGTGCGACTGCTCGGTAAAACGATGAAGGAAGATTTATCACGTGAGAAACTCACAAGGGGACCATGCGTAAGTTTGCTTAGGTAGGGACGAATATGAATGGTTAGTTGGAAGCGTGAACAAAAAGGATTAGCAAGTTTTTTCTTTTTCAAGTGATTGGGTGAAGACGCATAAAACACACAAAACTACGAAGCTAGCACGAATTACAAATCGACGGCACCCAGTCGTGATGCTCTATGCGTTGAACTTGAAAAGGAAAGCAGATGAAGGGTTCAGCATTGAACGAATCAACCGGCACGGCAAGCGGGTCAAAATAGAGAAATTCGCTTTGCCTCGATACACACAATTACGAACAGCTGCCTAATTAAGGCAACTGCGGACAAAAGATTCAAGACCGTTACCTTCCGTTTTAACATTTTCAACAACCTGACAGATTGATAGTCACAGCTATTGCGGGCATTGTAACTCACACACAGCTACGACCGCGCTTTTTTCAACCCGTCAACCATATAGAACGCCACCGCGTGATCGTCACAATTCGTGTCATCTGTCTACAGCGGAATACGGAAACGGAGCCGGCCAACAAAACAATATGTTTCATTCAGACAAATTTGACAAGTAGTCGTTATGGATGTTGTCCGCCTACTTTCTTACATGCATTTAGCAGAAGCACAGTGTCGCATTCACTCATTCACGTGGCATCACGTCTCCAAAGACGAATGGCCAACACAGAATCAAACGCTCATTAATTGAGATATATATAATGACTCAACCTCAGGCATTACGACCGTAACATAAAGAGATCGAACGACTGAACGTTCAAGACTATCGCAGGGGGAGCAAATTAGTCTGGCCGTATGTTTTAGGACAGTTCCGCGTTCTAAAGTTTACGAAAGCAAACGACGGATGTACACCTCCAGCACACCTATCGGTAAACGTGGGGAATTCACGTGGGTGAACCATGTAAACCGTGATCACCAGCAAACAACTGGACAGACAACACGCACTTTGAAAAGTTGGTGAATGGTACAGATGTATCTTGTTTCCTGTTTGGCGTGGCGCGGTTAATTCAAGCCACAAAGTCACCTTGGCTTAATATTAGATGCCAGTGAAGATAAGTGCTATCGTGCGAACGTGATAATTCGGCATTTTACACGCACGCTCGTTGACAACTCAGGGTCGACATAAACAACAGTCACGAAATTGATGGCTAATTATCCAACGGCCACATATTGGTAACAAGGGTTTCGGTCGCTCTCATGAAATAGGTGGACACCTTGAAGATTCAACATCAGTTCCATAACAGCGTAGCTGCTCACGACGGTAAGCAGTAGCGGAAATAATGAGAGTAACAATCGGTGTAAGTTTGTCACACGGTCGTCAGTTGCGCATTACAAGTCGCCAATGCATCCTGCGTGTACCGTAAAATTACACTGCGAACCATCAAACTCTGAAAATAGACCGAGGGCTATTTGCGGTAAAAATTAGTCTTTAACGTTTTAAACGGCTTCAGTCATGTTATCAAAAGTAGAGGATGGTGTGACAAACAGCCGATCTCGGCCATTTTTTAGTGGGCCAACCGTAATCCGGTACGCGTCACGATAGATTTCAAGCAAACAAAAATGGTGCCCACTTGTATCATAAATCAAGCAACTAGATAACCAAGTTGGCCACCGAATTGTCAGGCGGCGACAGACTACAACGGTGAGACGTTGACTGGGCTTGTAATTTGCAGGATGAATAGTGCAAATCATTGACCATAACGGCACTCGTGAAAATGAACCGCACTATCGGTCACGCGGTCAGAGTAAATGTTTTCAGACACAACTTACAATGACGCATCCCAGCTAAACAGTCCGTGCCTAGCTGCAGTTCCATCCGCAGTTGCCCGCAGTAAGACAAAACAAGGCGAACTACCTGTGTCAAGTACAAACAGCGAATAAAGCTGGAGTGAAAAATATAAACAAAATGAATCAGATCCAATGTAAATAGAGGGAAATCGTGTTTTTCACGTGACAAACTAAAACCTTTATACTTACCTTGATCACTTAGAGTTAGAAATCTCGCGTTTTTCACACAATGCGGTTTCGGTGTTTGTGGGTCTGGGATGTTTATGCAAAACCCGATGTTTTTTGTTGATTATTTCGGCAGCCGCACTGGGGTAAGAGACAAAATGCCTCAGTACATGGCGGTTGACGACTTAACGGCGTTGAAGCCAAGAATAAAATTTACTTGATTATGACCAACTCTTGGGAAATGGTTCAAGAAGGGCGCAGTGGCTTGCGAGATACCTGTTGTAAAAATGAGGTCTTAGTTGTGGTTTAGTTTATTAGAAGCATCATTTATCAACGAGAAACTCGGCTTGACTTGTGATAGCTTCGAAGAAGGTCAAGAAAGAACTGCGCACTTTAAAATCTTCACCATTCAGTTTGAACCGGCAGTGTAGCGTTGACACATATTCAAGCTAGTTATGAATGCTGATCATGTCACAATGAATGGCGTTAGGTGGCCTGTAGATGCCTCCTAAAAGTAGCTGATGAGAACCTACAGAAAATAATAGCCACAATGAGTCAGCAGCCTTACCGTGACAAGGCTGGTTAAGAATGGTTGTGAAGTATCGTTTCTTGTTAATGATGAGCAGTAGGGGATTTTGATTTTCACATGAATTAAACATCACTCACAACAGACCACAGCTTTCTCATTCTCATAGACCTTCCAGTCAGACCCTTCGAAACAAAGCACTAAACTCGAGTTTCGTTCCAATTAGCGCTCGCCAGTAGTGCATATACTCGTCACTGCTTCGTTAAGTAAATTATACGTCCTCAACCACTTTAAGTTGTTAACAAAACATCTGATAAACCGGTAGCGCTTACTTCGGTGTCAGCCCCACCCAACTTCACTGGTTAAGAGTATGTGTGCATAATGTAAAAAGCTACGGAGATGTGCACTGCACTAAATAGTGAGTGTACAGTTGATAACACGGACCGGACTACTTTCTCCTGGGAGACGTCAATTTTGGGCCAGTAAAATCTTGGAACAGACGGATCGACTTGGTTTGTAGACTCTGGTAGCGTTGTCCGCGCTGGTGTGCTCACATTATGCCCGTGATTGATTGGGTGTCGCGGGCGCCTGACTGTATTATGGGAAACTGGAAAAGCGACAATGGTAGGGTGGGATAGGAGAACTGTTGGGGTGGAGATGGCGGAGATTTCTGAATAGTGTACGATTCACTAGGCAAGGATAAGATTGCAATGAATTCGTCATGCCAGCATACAAGATGTCAGCGTGTTGATTGAAAGTTGCGTTCAGGTGGGCATTCGCTTTGGAAATTATACGGAACTGACGGCAAGCAGCACTGCATGTGAAAAATTTCGATTTGATTTAACCACGCAATAAAAGGTTCATCAGGCGAGTGGTTATCACGCTTAAACCAGTCTTCCTATTTGCCTATTATGGTCAATTTTTATGCTTATTGACGTTGTAGTCTTCTACATTCTGAGGAGTTATTTGGGCATCCATCGAGCTATGCCAATGGAGTACACTCGGACGGCTCATGGGACAGTGCTTTAAAAAGAGCTCATTTTTACAGATACAGTAATGGCAACCAGCTTTTGGGCTCCTTTGTTTGAAACAGTTGCACCTGTGTGTTTCTGACCGGTAAATGGGGAGGGGTTACATTATTCGGACCACATTCCAAGTAGGCAGGTTTGAGACTAGGTGTCTTTCAATGCAATGTGAACACAATTCTTTACACATTCGGGTTAGCTAATTGAACTTCCGACTTTTGTTGTCCTGTTGTTAAAACCGCTTCAACCTGATTAACTTGAGCCACGAATTACGTCTGAGTATGCATACGCACTAGTAGATCCTTCACCATCATTAACTTAGGCTATGAATAACGTCTCAGAATGCGATATACGTTCACATCAATAGCTTCTCTACCCGACTGACCTAAGCTGTCAACAAAGTCTCAACTACAAGATGCATCCACACTAGTGGCTTATTCAATATGATCCGCTTAAGCTTTGAAAAACGGCCGTATACATAGTAAGCGCCCACATCAGTAGCTGCTCTACCCGAATGACTTAGGCTATCAACAACGTCTCACAGTACAGTATGCATTCACAATGGGAGACTATTACAACCTGATTATCTTAAGCTGTGAATAATGCCTGAGTGGGCAGTATACGTTCACATCAGTACCTACTCTACCCGATTGACCTTAGTTATGATTGGTGTCTGAGTATGCAGTATATGTTCACATCAGTAGCTGCTCTCTCCGAAATACTATTACCATGAATAATTTGGAGAACAAACACATGCGGGAAGGGATGGAAACCATGTATTTGAAGCGTTTGGGACATATGGTAATCATCATCTTTGATTCCATTTATCGTCATATTGGTTGGAAGTTTTCTGCACCCCAATAGATATTTTGCGTTCTAAACATCATAGTGTGACAGGCTGAGAAGTATACCTCCCAGTGATCGGCAGGTCGTTTAATTTAAGCTGTTTCCGTATACTGTTCCACATGCACGCCATGCGACCTCAATCTAGTCAGGAACGATGCGGTAGAGTCAATAGAATTTACTTCTGAAGATTCTCGATGATAGAGTGGGACGTGAGACAATTTTCTTACGCCATTCCGTAAAGACCGAGGATGGACACAACCATAGGACAGAGTAATTTCCGACCACTTCTAAGAGCAACGTTTAATCGAACGATATCTATCTGAAATCTTGCAAATAAGAAGGAATAATATACATATCATATAAACAAGGAAGCTGGAAATACTGTCATACATGTTTCACTATGAAATATGTTAATGTTCTTGTTGAGATGGAGAGCAAACACAGTATGGTCGTATATTTCTACTTCCACCATATCTGCAAAACGCCGCGAAATGAAGCGCTGTGAGGCTACAGAATGGCGCATTTCGTCACGGAAATTGCAGTAATTGCATTTGTAATACTTGAAAAGTGAGCTAACTCCAATAACAGGTTGGTTTTACGAAAATGGTGAAAAATTTCTCATCACTAAGCTAACACTCCTAGAACTTATTCGATTCATTCCAATCTTTTCCTGAACGTTGCTTATTTATAAGTGATATAGTGTACGCACTATACCTGAAGTTCCGGTTTTAGAATTCCAAAAAATACAAAAATCCGGGATTCGCGCCCAAAGGACCGTTTTGCCTTTTGAATGACCTTCAAGCCAAATCCCTCGAGGCGGCTAGTTGCCTTAAGAAATGTTCAACAAGGCCTACTCCAAAGAGGAAGTGTGGGAGAATTAAATTCCCCCGGAGTCGTCGAACTTCAGATAGATGCAGATCATGAATATCAAATCGGCACTCGCACGCGACATTTCTTAGCTCCGTGACTAGTCTGCTAGCCGCGCGACGGACAAGCTCAATAGTTAATGTCTTTCTTCAGGCTGGTATACACGACCTGATTAGTGTACTCGAGTGGCGGTTTTGTATAAACCCCGTAGGTCCTCTGTTATTTCCAATCTATATAAATGACCTTCCGGACGATATTTCCAGCAGCGCTCTTCTATATGCCGATGACCTAAAAATCTGAAATGCCACTGATCCCAGTGCACTACAGACTGATCTTGACGCGATTACGTGTTGGTCGGACGTCTGGAGTTTTCCACTGAATGAGAGTTAGTGCACATATATTTCACTCGGTGGAGACGCTGGCAATGCCTTCGTGATTCATAACGCACTCGGCACAGCAAATATCATGAAAGGCGATCTGAAGAAAGATTTGGGCATCTGGCTTAGTCTAATTTAGCTTTTGCGCATCACCACGAGATGGCGGCGGAAAAAGGGTTTGCCTCTCTTAGGATGATTAAGCATGCATTCTCCCGCATAGACAATAAAGCGTTCCAAACGCATTATGGGGTTTATATAAGGTCACTCCCCGAGTATGTTAATCAGGTCGTTTATACTGGCCTGAAGAAAGACATCTTAGCCATTGAGCGTGTCCAATGCGTGGCTACCGAACTAGTCGCATGCCTGGGAAACGCAGCGTACGAGTCTCGACTTGGAATCCTTGATCTATACCCGCTTGAATTTCGACGGCTCCGCGGTGATTCAACTTTCACGCACCTCCTCTTCAGAGTAGGCCTCGCTGATCAGTTCTTCATTGTAGCGAACAATGACGGTCGGCGAGGACATAACACGAAGCTTTTCAAGCTTCGTCCTCGGATCTTTCTTAGATAGCAGTTTTTTACAGGGTGTTAACCTTTGGAACAGTCTCCCTGTTGAGGTCGTCAGTAGCGCTTCTAGCGATCGCTTTAAAGCATTACTTGACTCATTTTTCAAAAACCCTTTTATGCGAGTAATCTTTGTTTTTTTTTGATATTTACTGTAATTCCCAAGAGCGGTGCTACACCCCGTTTTCACTTAGTGCCTTCCAGATCAACAGACGCCAGCTTGACATTGAACAAGAATAGCAGACTGGATCCGGGCCCCTTGGGCTTCTGTCTCGAATCCGTGTAACAATCGCCGAAATCGCTGAAATCGTAAAGCGTTTGAAATGCTCACTTGTCTAAGAAAGAAGAAGTGGCCTTTAACCGGTTCCTAGATGCGTATGTTGTAGCGCGCTGGAAAAAGGAGACGCGCAGGGAAGAAGTTCAAACAGTCGGCGCCTCTTGCGTTCTATCAATAAATAATGAAACAACCTATGAGATCGTTTGAGGTGAACCAATGATAACATTAGATTTCAAGGTCGTCGAAAGTGTAATTGAGTCACTCAATCTGTAGTTTACAACCGAGGGGAAAGGTGTTCAAACCCGTCTCCTCCATCACCGAGGAATCTACACTTATTATTTGGTATTGGGAGTGGCAGGCTAAAACATCTTCTTGCGTGGTTGCAGTGTTGGAAAGGCAGTGCACAAACTGAAATAGCTCCAGAAACAGATTCAGGAACGTTGTTTGAAAAAGTAAAATACTATGTGGGAGATGTATGAGTGAATGTGCTGTTTAAACTTGGATTATTTTTCTACGATTTGTACACGAAGTCGAGGCTGGGTACCCAAGCCACCCTGGTTCAATCAGCTTGTCCATATTGATATCCAGCGAGGCACTTGTTAACTCGAATCGTAATTATTGGAATCATGGCGTTTCGCCACATTTAGGGATCAAGTCGAGTCCGTAGAACAGAATATATTACGAATCTACCCATGCATTAAGTTGGTGGAAATCTGATATCAGTCTACAATGGCTCATAGAACAGGGAGTAACCACCTCAAATGGCAGGTAATTTCAGTGGCTGATAACCGTGCAGGAAAAATTCTGGCTTTGTCATAACGTTTTAATTGGCATGCTCCTCCATTATGGGGTGCTATACAACCTCCTTCAGTGGCCGGGATCGTCTTCCTAATCCTCTCTATACAAGAACGGTGCTACACCCTGTTTTCAGTGAGTGCCTTTCAGATCAGCAAACGCCCGCTTGATACTGAACAAGAAAAACCTACTGGATCCGGGACCCTTGGGGCTCTGCCTCGAACCCGTGTATCAATCGCTGAGTTGCTGAAAAACATAGTGGTTGCGCGCACAAGGTACATTCTCCACCTACACATCTAACTTCAGCGAGATACCGTAAGACTCACTTTTCGGCTCGCTTATGTTCAATGGGTTCAATGGGTTGTAAATGGAAGTAGGAAGCTGGAGCTTTTGAGGTTTCCTTATCTCGATGCGTAGAATCTCGAGGTCCTCAGCAACAGGCTGAAATGGGGAAAAGAGGTTCAGTATCTGAACTAATGCAATAAATGTTGGTCAAGGCGAGCCTTGAAAATTGCTACAAAGCTGGAAGAAACAACATGGTTCGGTAGAGCATTCCAAGCCTTGCAAACACGCAATGAGAAAAAGCTATGTCTACATTCTAGTCTGCTATGTTGAATCTCTAGTTTTAGGGGGTGACCCCTAAGTGTCAAGCTACTTCCCTTGTTGAGCATCAGGCGGCAAGGGTGTTGCGGGGACAGCATTATCAAAAAGGTTAGTACCAAGTCACCTCGAAGCCGTCGGTACTCTAAGGAGTACATGTTCAGAGATTTTAACCTTTCCTCATACGGTTTAGTTTTCAGGCCCCGGACTGCCTTAGTGGCTCGTCGTTGTACCGTCTCCAGGAGTAACTTGTCCTTTTGGAGATGCGGCGACCAGATTACAGTTCCATTCTCCAGATGAGGTCGAATGAAACTGTTATAAAGAGGCTGAAAACAATTGGGGTTGAATTGGCCAAAGAGACGTCTCAATAACGCCAGGATATTGCTACCCTTTTTCGCATTTGTTTCAGCGTTCGCAGAGCTCGAGAGAGTGTGCGAAACAGTGCATCCTAGGTCCTTCTCAATAAGAACCGTCTGAAGCGGATTACCGTCGAGGAAATAAGTGGTTTTTATAGAACCGCGAATGTGCATAACTTTGCACTTACTAGCATTAAATTCGAGTCGGTTCACTCGAGACCAGTTGAAAAGAGTGTCAAGGTCTTTCTGTAGGATGATAGAGTCATCGGTCGTGTTGAGGGCTCGCCAAATTTTGACGTCGTCCGCAAACAGTAGTAACGGCGAGGTGACTGAGAGTGGGAGGTCGTTGATAAATACCAAAAATAGCAGCGGGCCAAGAATTGAACCTTGGGGTACTCCACTTAGGCTGGGCTTGCAGGTAGAGAAAGTACCATTAACGCGCACCCTGTATAGACGGTTTGTTACAAATACCTGTCAGCCATTATTGTTTACTGACGACGTCAAAATCTGGCATCCCGTGAACACTAGCAACGATTCCCTCATCTTGTACAGTGATCCTAATAGTTCACTCAATTGGTCTCAAGGAAGTCGGTCGTACTTTAATACTGGGTGGTGCAAAGTTATGCATGTTTGCAGCTCACTGCGTCTCACGCATTACTTCGGTGACCATCCACCTCAGATAGTTCTTGTGGAGAGGACTCTCAGAACCTTGGTTTCGCGCATCTTCTCGAGCCTCCCGAACAATGGGGCAAATGCAAAAAAAACGAATAATACCTTGGCACCACTCAAACGTCTTTTCAGCCGGTTCGATTCTCGTTGTTTTCAGCTTCCTCGGAGCAGTGTTGTTTGATCACACCTTGGCCGTAACGCTATGATCTGTCCACTGTCTTCGAAATGATAAGTTTTTGTTAGATACTGGGGGATGTCAAATCACTAGGGCAATCCTGGGCCTGAAAACTGACCCTTGTGAAGGAAGATTAACACCACCGAGCATGTAATCCGGTGTACCGTTGAATGGGAGTTCACTGGATGTTAACTCTCGTGGTAATAGAGTTTTCTGGCCACGCGTGCCAACTCGTGCTCAACACGGGAAATAGCTTGCCATTGAAGAGTAACTCTCTTTAACTGGGGTTCAAACATGGCAAATTCAAATGCTGATGTATTTTGTTCTCTTCGCGTGTTCGTGAGGCTTGGAATACTCTGCCTGACCATGTTTCCGCCAATTCTCCATCAATTTTCAAAGATCGCCCTGATGAACATTCACTATCTTAGTTGTGATACTGCATTCTTTTCCATATTTCAGCCCGTCGGCTGATTTTTGATATTTGGTATTCCCGTAATCTCTTGCTCCTGACTTTCGTCACTTAGTGCCACTGACTTTTCAGGCCACAAGAATACCAGAGGTGCTTATCACTTTTGAATATGAATGATTGAAAAGGGGATGGTGTGAGAAGTGTTTGATCTCTACCTCTTTATTTCCTGGTTCCGTATCACCACGGGACTCTTGGAAATGAAAACGATTGGTAAAATCCAGGAGATGAGTCGCCATTTAACGTCGGAAAAAATCTTGAAATCGACTCCGGAAAACATAGCCCGTCCTCACATGTAAACCCTGAGAGTATTTTGTCTCCATTGCAATGGTAAACCTAGTGAGGATGTTAATGTTCGTGAAAGACGTTGGTGATATAACCGATGTATGCAGCGTCGGAAACAAATAGATGGAATTGAGTATCATATTGTAGGCGTCAAATGTTATGGCACTAATTGACACGTGGTTGAAATCGGATATATAAGTAGAGATTTGCCGTTTGCTGAGTAGACAGAATAGACAAACGTCCAAAGGAGGGTCATTATTCTAATCACTCAGCACTAGGAACAACACGATGGTGATGTATTAACGACGCTGCGTCCGCAGTTGATGAGCTGTAGCGTCAAAACAAGTAAATGGAGGATATCCCGTATATATGTGTGTCGTAACCATGGTTTTTCATCTTTGGAAGGTTAGCGGCTGCTGAAGATATCCGCGCAGGTGTCTGTTAGTGCGAACAGGCTGTTCATCTCTGGGTATTTCTGTAGGCCAGGGATATGTTGGTTTGTGGAGTGTGTTCCGAGAGGTTCATTTGGGAAGAAATTATTGAAACTATTATAGTCGAAGGCATTAATTCAACATATGAAACATGTGGTAACGATCAGGTCGAAACGTGTTATAGTTCTATATTTGGTTATCGCCGAACGCCCGAACCACATTGTAAGCACCATTAAGCAGAAAGGACCACAAGATCCCTGTGGTAAGACTGAACATGAAAAAGGTAAAGCCACTGGATAAGCATTGTAGGATTTTTCGTATCATGGACATGCGGGATCTTCGTAAAACAGACAGTAAGTGGAAACATCTTGAATCTAGGCTGGAACGACGTTAAACGTAGACTAACAGGTTTTAGGGGCTGCACGTCTGCTGCAGTTGTGAGTGGACATGAATAACAAGTAGGAACATCATTCAAGAGATCACTGAGGCTTCTACCCACCTGTCGGATCACTCTTAATGCCATTGTCTTGTCGTCTTTCAGTGTAAGAATCGTTCTTTTCCGTCATCTCCGACCTTTATGCATACGTTTGGTTGGGAACCGACTTCCTTAAGTTGCATTCGAAAGTTGCATTACCTTTCTGTGTTGAAACCTCTTGTTTTCGCTCTGGTTTGTTGGCTGCTGAGATCATGTACTCAACCGTAGACCGATGCCAATAAAACCTTGACAGTACTCATCAAACGACGGCAGTTTCATTCGACGAGAAGTTCAAAACTGTTGGAGGACAAAACTAAGTCTTATGTTTCTCCATGGTATGCTTAAGTGTTGATTACTACAGAAGTCCGATGATATGTTTAGTGCGCTCCATCTGTGGGCCGCATATCACCAACTGCCCATTAGGTAAGATAAAGAAACGTATATCGCTCTTGAATTCTGTGAAAATCTACAGCAGTTTTGCTGTATTTTTCTCATATTGACCAGCGGTGTTACAGCCTTTCAACAGGTAGTTGGTGCTACAGTTGAAAACGAACATGTGGTGGCGGCCTTCGCTCGAGTTCATAATCTCACAGTGTATGGAGAGGACGGAGAAACTCACAGTGGAAGGCTGACCAAATGCTTTGAATTTGCCCAGAAGTATGAAGTAACCTCTAATGAAGGCAGAAGTATTACGCCAACCAAAAAGAAACCCAAACTCTTGGTTTACCAAATTTCCGAAGGATTTACCAACCTGAATCCCGATCGCTTACATCCCCTTTAGAGTTCTTCCTCTCCTTGTGATCTGAAGCCTCAACGTCGTTGGTTTGTTTCTACTCATTACTCTCAATAGATCTACTTCTGGGATAACCTTCATCCTCCTATAGAAAACAATATTTTCTCTGTTGAAATAACCAACCGGCTGTTCAGAATCACCAAAAAGGGAGTTGAAGTAAGCCATTATCACAACGGTTGATCTCACCTTTCCACTAGTCTTCGTGACGGACACTTCCCATTTTGCAATAGTTATCACTTTTATTAAAAATAGATCAGTTGCTTTCTTCTTTAAAATGGCTTTCTTTCGTAGAATGGGATGCTTATGTTATGATCGAAGCTATTGGAAAATGAAGATATCACTTGCTGGCCACTCACTTTCAACTGAGTACTGATCAGAAGACGGTTACTCTTACATGTGACATCAATCATTCCAACAAAATAGAGTGACAAATTAAACGATGGAAGGTTGAACCGTCATCATACAGCTTTGATGTTGAATATTGCTGGAGGGAACAGAATCGTAGTCCATACTTTATCTCGTTGCTTTTACTATCTCTCATTGAAAACGATGTCTGTCGAAGAACTTCACCATTCTTTGTCACTCTGGCGTCATTTGGATGTCTCATCTTGGACGTTGTAAAAATCTACCGTCGTGTGTTTGCCAAATGGAATGAATGACTTCGCGCTGTTCAGTTTGCGCAGAAAAACGTGATAAGGACTTAATCGTGGCAACCCAGCCGTTTGAAAGGTTCAGTGCTTGTTTCAAAACGCCCCTTCCCTCCGTCACTCCTAGAAAGTATCTCCTCACTGTGACAGACGAATATCCTAGACATCCCTTTGGTTTTTTCATACATTTATTTCTTCATCTATTTACTTGTTTATTCACTCATTATCAACGGCCCTTGTTTGGCAAAGTTGTCTTTGTGGTAAGTGCACTTAATGACACAGGGTAGTAAAAGTCGCAGGGAAGCTGTCTTGCTGATAACATCTTACCTTCAATAATAGCTCGGTTGCTTATTTGCAAGGTGTTGCATTTTTGTGTTGAATGTTTGACTATAGAGATAACCATTTTTGGCGATCAGGTTCCCTCTTTTTCTCTTTTCCTTTCCGACTCGGGCCTATCTTTTTATTCTTTGTGGTATGGCAGCTAAACATCTGTGAGAACCACTGATGTATTGCTGTCTATGATGATGATATATATTAAACACGCGAGAACCACACGGAGTGGTAAACGTGCCACAATGTGATAAAACGTTATCCGCAGTGTAGTTTAGGGAAAATAGTAAGGATGGATGTAGAAGAAAAATTACGACGATGCACATAAAGTTTCGCAACACGATCAACACTGACTTCTATTCCTCGCCATATCAGACAGCGTCCTCAGCCAAGTGATTATTTTCCTTCGGACTCCAATCAGGAACATGGAAGCGCTCTACTGAGGCAGGCTTTACAGTGTGTGCTTTTATACCTCGAACCCAAATTATGCGCTGACTACCGGGCTGCCGCCTCCAGCGTAGCCCACCACTCGCAAACAAAGCACGATGTGGCGGGCGATAAGTTGACATTCATAGGATGTGCCCAAGTAAAAAAAACCTATAAGACAAGATTAGTAGGCTTAACGGTGGATACGGTCTACCCGTTCCAAAAACGATTCGGCTGACTCTGCCGCTAATGCTTCGGAAACACCGATGATCGAAAACAAACCTATACTGCTACCTTGCCGAGGTGGTCGGGCTTGTGTAGTGTTTTGATCCGGCGGTCTATGCTGACTAGGACTCCGGTCCTTCCAGGTGCAACCTTGTCAGACAGGCCAAAGAGGAGCAGTCAGATGAAAAGCAGTTATACTCGTAGGATT
>LUCH01003623.1:0-11494 GCA_013368495.1 Paragonimus heterotremus | reverse complement strand
TGGGTACTACATGCTGAAATCACCAACAATTGGGTAAAACCGCGTGGTGGTCAAGCAACAACGTGGTCACTAAATATGGTGACCTTGACCGCACTATTAAGCAAAGTGGGTAGGTGTCGCCTGCCTGGATGGGGTCATTGTGATCACTCAAATCGCTGGTTAGAGACGCTATCCGAGATGGCGATGTGTCGCAGTCAATGGCGTACCTGTATCCATACCATTTCTAGTTCTTCCGCTTAGTCTTCTTTTAATAATTTTCAACCTTCTTAACAACTTTTTCTTCTAAAATATTCCATGTCACTGTTGAGGTGGGCGGCGGCCCGAGCCACAGTACCTTTTGGTCAGACTCATGGCTGTTATTATGATGATGAATGTATGGGCATTTTGCGAGCGAGTGGACCAGCTTTCGGAACCGTACAATAGGACCGCTCTTACAGTAGTACTCTATACTCGGCCGTTCACAAGAAGACCGAGATCATGCCGACGCCACAGATGGTTTAAATCGACAAACGCCATCGGAACCTTTGTTATGCTGTTTGTGATCTCATCAGAGATCCTGCCAGCGGTGATGCAGGCGTCAAGGCGTATGAACTTCTCAACTACCTCCAGCGCTTCACCACCAAGGGTGAAAGCAGACACAGAGGCCTGCTATTCTCGCAACAACATACATTTAGTTGGTGCAAAGGTCATGCTAAACTGACGAGCTGAAGCCTATAATCCGTCTAAGACGTTCTGGGCTCCCTGTGAGCCCTCGGAGATTAGGGCGGTGTCGTCTGCATATCTTCTTTCTCAAAGTCGAGTGCCTGGAAGTGAATTCAGACCATCATATTTGCAGGCTGTCAGGACACTCTAGAGTCTCGTCCCCTGCAAATCTGAATAGGAAAGGGAAACTGGACAATTTTGTTACATCCCGCTTGAGACACTAGAAGTCAGCGATACGCCGCCACAAGCTCTAATATTGCCTGAGGTCTGACAGTAAATTGTTTTCAGGATGTTCGCGTATTGCTCAGGCACACCTTTCCTCGATAGACAGTCCCAGAGTACAGTCCTGTCAGTCGAACCGTAGGCCCTTTTGATGCCCAGGAAGAGCAGATGTTAGTCTTCTATACGATTGACGGAGTTAGAGCAGTTTGCGGGATGTGAAGTTGTGGTAGATGTAGCCGCGGCTGCAAGCAACTTTGATACGACAGAAATCAGACTAATACTTTTTTGATTGGCACACGAAGTGCGTGGATCCTTTTTGAAAGTGGGGACAATGTTGGCCAAACCCTGGTTATTTGGACAAACTCCACCGATTCCGAGTTTCCGATGCACAGCCGTCGGCTCCTCTACTAAGGCTGAACCCCATCTACAAGAGGGCAAGAGGGAGTTTGTCTGAGCCTCTGTTGCCTCTTTCGTGATATATTTGTTTGACTGTTCCTGTGGTTCGGCGTACATAGGTCCCATTACTAAGTGTTTGTGTGAAAAAATCCGCGAACGTTCTCCCCACTTAGCCTTACTCTGGGGCAACAAAAATCACCACCTATTCAATTCTGGTCTAATCAATCGATTTTGGTTAACACACAAACAGGAAAAAAGCATTTCGTGCTGTTTATCAGGTCCTGATCACCTTGTTGCAGAAGACCAAATCCCGCATCTTCTCGATAGCCGAGGCGATCGCAGTCCGACTACGTGTGTGTGTGTGTGTGTGTGTGTGTGTGTGGGCATAAACAATTCGTTCACACCCTGGGGCTGCCGTGATCAAACGCGGTCGCCCAACCTGTGAAACAATTTGTCCCCGTCTAACTGTCTCAGTCCGATTAACGTTGACTACCTAGGACCGACTTCGTTTGTGTTCCTAATCACAACAAAGTATTGTTACCCATTTATCCAATCACATTACCTCTTCATTATTTTGTTGATTAATAACATTCTAACTTGTCATTTGGTTCTGCCTATTTGCCTGTTTGGTGTGAGTGACTCTGTCGGTATGTGTACCACAATGTCCAGTTTAGCCCAGTAGGACATCGAGATGCGCAGACCGTCACCGCGTCAAGGCGCGGTCTTGTTGTGTCTGGCCACAACGACAAACTGGAAGCTTATGTGATCTGCTTTTCTGGATGCTCCAACGGTACTTTTGAGCCTGACGGTGCAAAGACGGCTGCTCACGAGTATACAGTCTGCAGCGCCTTCTCTACGTATGCGCTTAAGGCAATTCCGATACCAGCTTGTTCAGTGGCTCGAGCTGCAGTGAAGCCACCTAGTGAATCGACTGACAGGTTGAAGTTGTAATGGTGGCTTAGATTCCTGAAGCCGTGTATTTTCAGTTATCGATGGCGAGAGTCTCCAAATTATATGCGGGGACGGCTTGGTGACTTATTACAGTGGAGGTACGGTGACTGAGATTCGGCGAGATGTTATGCAATGTAAAAGTAGCGCTTAGGAATGGACGTAACAATAAAACCGTTTAGAGGAGTGTGAAGCTTTTATGGCGCAACGTTTTTGTTACGGTATTATTTACTGATCGATATGTGAGCTCAGTATTTTCAGGTTACCTTAAATAAATACAGGCAGTTGATACAACCCGAACTCGAAATCACCTGACTGTTAGCCGGCCCCGTTAACACCTAGCTTTCGCGATTTCACGGCTTAGTCTAATCATTCTTTAACGATGGCCTCAATGTTATCAGGTGAAATTTCACCTTTTCTATCATGGAAGTCGTTTAAGTAGATGTGGAAGCTTGCGGTTTTTTAAAGTCCATTCTGATCAAAACGAGATTGTCGCCCTTCTCTCTGTTGATCCATCTTTCTGTAACACAACGCTAGTCCCGTTCATGGATATGTTACATGCATATGTATGCATGTATATATACTGTGAGTATGTGTATGTATGGCGGAACAGTGATTTCCCCACTCGCTAGTTTGTTTGACAACGGATCCTAGCGTGGATTTAGAGTGTTGTGTATCGTTTATAACTCCAGATATGCCTCATTATTTCAAATCTACACCTAATATTAGTACTGTTGCCTATGATTATGAGTGGGTTTTTAATACTTTTTTTGCCCAAAGTTCCCATTAATGTGTCACAGCTTGAGACCATTTGTGATTGACAAATATAATGACGGTGATTGGTGAATTCTTTTTAAAACTTCTATTAACCCTAGGTTAACCAATAATTCTGTTAACACGCAATGGTGACCAAAACAATTAACTTGTATCGTTACTTTACTTCAGGGTGTTTTAGCATTACACGTTTTGTTCAATCGCAGTTGTAATGCTGCTTTGATACATCTCCACCCGAGTTCCATTTAAAAACGGAATATACGCTTATGCCACAACCTCGTAAGACTGCGAACGATAACTGCGTCTCATGCACGCATTCCGATGTTCGTGTAATTCATCGACCAATTCCGGTCACTGCCACACCAGCAGTCGGGATCTCTCCGTTTGAACTGGTAACTCCACGGATGCCTGCCCGTCTAAAAACAGATGGGGTCGATCATACCCCATCTGGTCATTGGTTTCATGGCAGTTGCAGCAGAGAGGATACGGAACGACTTTTGAAACACCATGCACAAAATGGTACTTTCATCATACGTTATAGCACGTCGACACACAAATACGTTCTCAGTTTGATCCACAATCAGATGCTTTATCACTACCCCATTGAGGAATTGCCTGACGGGTTTTATCAGGTAAGTGGAATCCCTGAGCAACGCGTTTTTTCTTGCATATCCCTGTATCTTTAGGTTAAATGATTCCAATGTTGGCATTTAAAGTATCATTCGAACGGGAAACATATGTTCTGTTTGTAATTATTACGATGTCATTGCTGTGATTTATGGTTATCCGGGCGAACCTAACTAAGCAATCGAAATACTACCCATTTTCCTCTACATTCCACTCATGAAGGTCCACTCCATTGCTATCCTTTACCTGGTCTAGTTTGAACAGGTGTAAAGAGTCGGAAACCTCATCACTTTTTACTCTTCTTGGTCTATGGGTGTGCACGTATATTTGAGTACACAGACTTAGCGTCAGGCCAGTGTTAACATACAGAAGGCTGTCCCGGAAGGTAGATGAACTCGTTTTTATCCGAGCATCACGGTTTACATTGTCTGTTTCTGACTCAGCCTGTCACGATAACCACAGCCAATGGAGAACTACGCAGATACGTCACCACAAGTGACTGTCACTGCATCACTTGTGGTTTCACTCACACACCTCTTATCCAGTACGAACCCGAAGGAATATGACTAGAAGGTTTTTGGCTGGAGGCTTTTATAGTCCATCTGGCCAATACTGGTTTGGCAGATGATAGGCTAGTGTGAAAATGGAGCCTCTATGTCTCGGAAACGAAAAGATGGAGCGACACAGAAAGTAGGTCCTAAGTTAGAAAGAAAGAAATTAAGTAGCTAAACCGTCATTACAGCAGGGTACATCGATGCAGTCTACAAGAGACGAGGTAAAACTAGATTGAGAGACTGAACGAAACCCTCTGCATGCAGTGTACCAGCAAGCCCACCATAATTCAACGTTTTGTAAGGAATAGCATGCGGTTTAAGAAACGACAGGACTCACTGATATGTGTATATATAAGACGTCTACAAAACAGTTTGAGTATGTTTTTTAGTTGTTCTTTGAGCGTTCTTTTAATGGTCGTGCAGTGTAATTCCGTACTGACTGAATGTTTCATCTCTGTCTTTTCAGGTCAATGGAACAAATGCGAAATATTTAGGTATAGATCTATTGGTGTCGGAATTTCGACGTGCCAACAATTGCATTGTTTGTTCGCTCACCAAACCCGTTCCTGGTACCAGGCCTCCACCTCACATAATTGTCTATGGGACTACCAACGAGCTACACCATGCCGTGAGGAAAGCGAACTTGAAGGTGCGTAATTTCCACAGGTTATTTTGTTGGTTTGGATAAAATAGATGGTCACCGATTTTGGAGCGGTTCATCTCATTACCACTTTTTGTTTGTTGTGGCTTCATGTCCTTCGACAACTGGTGATTGCAACCCGACTCACGTGACTTTTAGTGTTGAAGGCTCGGTCATCTTTTTTGTTTATTTTTTTCTTGCTACCATAAATTGACCTTTGGTCAGTCACAAATCCACAGTGATTGCTCTTGCTTACTAGTTTGGTCCAGTGTTTATCTTCTTGTTAACTCTAGGATAGTGCCTTGCATTCATTTGCAGTGTTCTGTTGAACAGCACCACTTGCCTTTTGTTTTTTTTTTATCAATTAGTATCACTGGCTCCGTCTGGGAAATCAATTTCCGTGATCAGAGTTTTGTGTTTCCCAACTTCGGCCAGTTTCTTTGAGTCCATCCTGCAAGTTCTTGATTCTTCTGCTGATTTGATTTTGCACACGAACAGTTCATTGTGTGCAAGTAAACAAAGACACTTCTCATCATGCTCGGAGAAGCTAGTATCCTCACCGATGTTTTCGGGCTATAAGCATGGGGTCCAGGCTTGGTTAATCATAAGATGAACATATCATCAGAAGTAGATAAATTCAAATTAATAATAAGTCACTTTATGTTAGGTCAAAAAAAATTATTGTACCTATTCATTTCAAAATTTTCATATTGCAACTATCGATGATAAAAGCATTGGTCAGCACATGTGACCCGGCAACTTATTACCATGAGCGATTGGTTGGTAACCGTTTTACAACTCCGTTCGTTCTAATTAGTACTTATGTCCCTCTTTTATCCTGAGTGGCTTTGCTGAGGGTACTTCAGACCACATTGTTTGTAAAGGATTGTACTGAACTTTAGTTATGGTTAAATTTTAAATATAGCTATATTTTGATGGCTGTTGTTAAATTCGGAATAAATCTTTGTGGGGAATTCTAGTTTCGACATATATATATCCACGAAGGTTGTTATGCCCACCAGGACATAACAACTAGGTTATTAAGTTCCCGCCTCTGATATTCAACCAACTGACACTATTACCCACTTCCACATCTAAAGTTCTTTGAAACCCACTGGAATGATCAAAGAAGTTGCGAAACTGATCATCACATGGTTATAAATCTATCTATATGGCTGCCCTACGTTGACATCAGTGTACACGACGTCTGAGTCTCAGCCACGCTAGAAAAAATCTTACGCGACGAACAGGTCTCATTTGAGAAAGTAGATACAACGGGTCCGTTGCGATAGATCGATGCTGTAGAACAGATGAATGGACGTCATTATTTACTTTATGCAGTCGGTAAAACAACATTATTTCCAATTTAAATGAGGTAGAACATTGAATGAATTTGAGAAAAACTGGATACGGTTTCGTTCGAGCCTACATTACATCGCTAAACGACTTCGAAGGTCACAGTGGGCGCTCCACAGCTTTCTGAATAGTTAGTCTCCACTGCCGTATGGCAGTAAAAGTGGGTGATTATTAATTTTGTGGTAGCGAACAAGACGTGGAATACCTGCGTCCAACTCGGCGGTAAGGTGTACGCTTGCACTGAGCATTTCGACAAAGCTCATTTCGGTGACTTTGAGAGTGCCGAATAATGAGAACATGTTTCCTTCAAATGCAGGGTTTCGTATTTCCCGGATATCCCTATGGAATTTGTGATGTATGTGTATACCATTCTTGCGGAATTGATAACTCAAGGTGTTTTTCTGTTGATCTCTGTAAAATTTGCCCTGCTGCCAGTACGATGAGTTCGTGTAAGGTTAACTTTTCATTCGGTTCTTTTTCCTTATAAACAATCAATCATTGTGCATAGTGCATTCTTAAGATGTGTGATCCCAAGTTACGGTTGAACTCCCGTTGGGAAATGATGGAGAATGAATCACGTAACTATAAACTCTAGGAGTGCTTGGTATATATATATATATATATCGTGAAAATCACATGGAGTACCAAACGTATCACAGTGTGAGAAGGAAAAAATGCTTGATGCGTAGCGGATTCTGAAAGGGCTACAATCAAGCAGCTGATAATCGTTTTGGTCTTTGGTTGTGGTAATCGAGGAGAAGTGTGCGGAGGCGAGTTGTGTTTATGTTAGAATGGAGTTTGACTGTCAGACTAGAATGACGAAAGTGTCTACGTGTACTACAAGTAGTATACCGTTTAGTTGTGTAAAATAGGAGGGGGTCGTACACTTTTGTAGAATGTATACGGTGTATGGTGGAAAACGTTTAAGCGCTTGTTCGTTCACAATCTGGAGACCAGACGAAATGGCGGCTAGTCGGGCTCAGTGATCCGTTTGTTGCTGTTGTTCGACTGAGTTGTCCCTGAACTATATACATTTAATGACTCGGGACAGTGAAAGTCATAATAAAGCTGTCTGATGATGGAGCCTTACTTTCACTTATATCCCGGTTGTTTGTAAGGGGAGCACGTGGATGTTGAATATTTCAGTATAAACATAGTTTTTAGTGGTTAGATCCCCCCACCTCCTTTTCTGCTCTTTTTTCCTGGCTGAGGCTTGCTTTTTTCCCCGTAGTTATATGTCGGCTAAGCCTTAGTGAGAACCACTGGTTACTTCCTGTCTTTGACGCCTCTGATAATGGTGCTGTTCCTTATGAACCATCTGTGACAGTATGGTACTCTTATTTTCTTTAATTATACTCATACTAAATCGAGCCGTATGCTGTTGGTTGATCCTCTTAGTCGGCCATTCTAGCGTACTATATGGTCAACCAGTCTGACGTGTACAATCGAAATGATGGTAAATCAGAAGTGGAAGAATCCTTACGACAGGTAGCATACGTCGACTTCGAAAGATGACATTGAGTTATGTTGCGTGATGTTTCTTTCAATACCTTGTTTACTGTGTCGGTGTTAGGCTGCATTGTTTTTTTTCTTTGTTCAGCAGGCCTCCTAAGTAATTCCCACTAAGTAATGCTTTGCAGACCTCTCAGACTACTCATCATTCTGCGTCATGCTGTGGCACAAATATCCTCCAGCGCCATGCACATATTCCTTTCGTTGTATGTCTTGCTTACGTGTGCGCATCTCGAGCGCTCCGGAATACGCGATCAATTCGTCATCTACTCACGATGCATAGCTTGCGATGGTCGGGTCACGTACTCCGTATGCCAGCTAGGCGTTTACTGTACCGAGCATTGTATACTGGGACCACCAACAGTGGGGTGAAACCACATAGTCGTCAAACAACAACGTAGTCACGAAATATGATGACCCTGACTACTCCACTCAGCTGAGTGGGTAGGTGTGTGAGGTACTCGTGATCACTCAAGTCGCTGATTAGAGATGCTATCCGAGATCATAGTATGTCGCAATCAATGGCGTACCTGTATCCATACCATTTCTAGTTCATCTGCCTAGTCTTCTTTTAATAATTTTCAGACTTCTTATTAGCGTTTTCTTCTAGGATATTCCACATCACTGTTGAAGTGAGCTGTGGCCCGAGCCACAGTACCTTTTGGTCAGGCTCATGGTTGTTATGATGGTGATGACGTCTGTGTTATAAATGCCTCCATTGTGGATGTGTTAACTAACTAACACTACGTTGCAAAGTTCGTTTTTTTTGTTGTTGTTGTAATATCGAGAAAGACCGACGGATTATTTTTTGTTTACAGCTAACCGCGAATTTAGTATATTATGCCACAACTCAAGTTTTCAACTAGTTGCTCCAGTTCATTGTTTTGTTCGTAGCGCAGGACTGTCATGTACGTGTCGATTTTAAAGATCCTGGGTTCGAAGTGCTTTTTGGATGAATTATTTCCACGTTTGGTCCATGATCGATTACGGGCGCATAATCGTGGTACTGCGACTGGGAGCTTATCTCAGTGGTACATTCGTCTGAATCTGTTGTTATCGTTTGTCTTTACTGTGTTATTTATTAGGTTTGCTGCTTGATGTGTTGATTTACGTCCACCACGACCGTGCCAGAATATCATACATTTGGATTAGCAAAAGAAACTAACCTCACATTCACGACACTTGCTCGGTCGTTTCAGCTAAATGTGACTTAGAATGTTCCACAATAAAAAAAAGTGTCTAAAGGATATAACAACATAGCTGAATATTCATGTTGGAGATTCAGGTACACCACTGACTGCAAAGCGTTACCATCACGGACAGATTTTGTAACCGACGATTTCAGCGAACACAAGGTTACCAATGGAGTAGGCGGCTCCTACCCACTTTATACAATGGAATAGCTGAAGTCTTCGTTTTATGACCACGTCGTTATTCAGCTCATTGTTACACTCTTATCTGTAGTTACGTGTTCACGCTTGTTTATCGTATCTTATAAAAGGCATTCTGCTGGTTGAGAGAGTAGCCACAAAACACGATCTGACATTTTGTTCATTTTTCCCTATTAACACAAGTTGCTTAAACTGGCTCAACATGTTAGCGACGATCTTATTTTGACTTACAGAATATTGCCAGCCTTTACAGCCCATGAAGTACCTCCTTACGTCTAGCCCGAATCATACTCTTTGAACCAAGTTGCTAAAACTGTAACATTAAGTGCATCGCGTACGCAGTCTAGGCTACTGTGAAACTGAAACTGAAACTGTAATGATGGCGTTATTGATAGGTAGCTTGTAAACAAAAACGATGCATACACTGGTGATGCGATTTTGAGTCTTCAAGTGGGTGTGGCCATTTGAACAACTCCTAATTCTGGTATCTGTAATTTGTAGTTTGTTGAGGTACGCCTGTTTTATGTTTGAACATCCTTGTCTGGTGTACACTTTTTTTTCCTAGTTTTATTTCGCTTTATACCCCTATTTTTTCTGAAACGAACATCCGTATATGCGTGCTTTCCTTCCTTTTTATGTTTTTTTATGCCATGCAACACAGTCAAGTGTACATAAACGACGTCAACCTTCCCTAATGTATAAAATTCCAATGTGATTCAAAAGTGAAATGTTTGCAACCTATATTTCCCCACGTTGTTCTTTACAAATCCTATGTATATTAGACATACTTCATTATGCTTTTACTAATCGGTTTGAAGCTGTTTTTATTTAAACATGTTATACCCGTTTGTGATTGATAGTTAGGTCTTGATTAGATAAATAAGGGCTTATTCTCTTGGGCGGCCTTGTTACATTGGTCTCATTCTATATGTGTTGTCTCTCTGTGATTGCGTTGCTTATTTCCCTCTTTGTGCCTCTTGCTTTCATTCGTACTCAGTGTGTGCGGGATCTTTTTGCTCGTGTTGCTACTCTCGGAACAATCAGTCTGACCGAATACGTGAACGAAAAGTCTGCAGATAGCGGGGCCACTCCGTTGATTGAAGCTGCTAAAACTGGCTCGAATGACATTGTCCGAGTAAGTGACACTTCAGTTTTTGTGGATACTTTGGACTTCGTATGCTAACTGTTTATCTGTTTTGCAGCCATGTTAACTATGCCAACGATCAGAGGTGATGCTTTGCCAGTTTCTGAACAGTGCATCTACTTATTCTCGGCGAACATTGTATTGAACTTCGAGGACTGATCGATTTTTGGCAATGTTTCCAGTCTATACACCACAACTTTTTATCTGCATTGTGATATGCAAAATTGCTTGTCGACTGGATACTACTTGACTACTCCAACAACTACCTAATCCATTTGAAGTTCATAACATGGCTTGCTGTTTACAATCTTCTCATCTAATGCATGTGCTTTATGAGCCACAGATTCGTTATAATCCAAAACTTGTCTAATGGTTTGTCTCTGTGTGATAGAAAATACTTTTCTTCATACCTTGACAGTTATTTGCGTTTGCGCTGCTGGTTTTCTTGTCCTGTTTAGTGCAGTTCTTATTCATACAGCTTGACTTGCTTGCGCATAACTCAGTTTGTGTTGAACGGTTCGGATTACTGGTCTACTAGAAATCATCTGCTAATCGTTTTGAGTTTTATCGGTGACCAGTTTTCAGTTTGTTCGAATTTGATATGTGTACTCTGGCCAAAGAACCTGACAAGAGTACGCATCTTCCGGTGACCGGAGGCTTGAACGGTCTTCTCAACCAAATCAGATTAGGATAGAAACTAACTGATTCGTTCCTGACCCAGTTCAGTGAATCTGTGCAGGTCTATCCAGCTCAGGCATGCTTATATATTCCTAGATCGAATCAGACAGATAAGAGTGGGAAGGGTGAAATTCCTCGTGAGAGCATAGTGGGTGTGATGCAGTGTTACTCGTATTTGGGGGCTTTTGTCAGACATGAAATCGCGTAACTTTTGCTACTTTACATATAGTGGAACATAGACAAGCCTCACCCGATAATCGACAGATTGATATATCCACTCCAAAATCAAGGATCAGTGAAGTGATGAACGGTAGTTTTGACACGTAAACAGCCATACCGCATCCCAACACCCACTATATAATAACTGTGTGTATGCTCACAGACGTACATTCAGAACACCTGACCTTTTCTGCTACCTTGGCGTGGTGGTCAGGCTTGTGTGCTGTTGTGATCCGGAGGGCTGTGCTGACCGCGACCTCGGTCGTTACAGGTTCAACCCTGTCAGATTGGCCAAAGGGGAGCAGCCAGACAAAAAGCAGATGCGTCCGTT
>LUCH01003622.1:4378-49143 GCA_013368495.1 Paragonimus heterotremus | reverse complement strand
CTTATTTGGTTCCACGACGACGGTAGTTTTAAGTAAACCAGGAGAAATCTGAATCATGTGTTTACTGATTAGAATGAACACTATCAATGTGGCTATATTTCCGGCTCAATAATAGAGCAAGTAGAAAATTATCCATAAGAAATTGTGGTTTATGCTTTGGATATAACGCTTCAGTGATGTCCATTTTGAACTCGCTCAGTCAACTGTAGACACTTTCACTTCACAGCCACGTAAACCACAGAAAAGTCACCAGTCTGAGTGGAAAGGTATATTATTGCCTGAATCTTTTGAGGGCCAAATTTGAGCTCCGTTTTGAAGTGGGCTAGTCGGAATGCTCATCTGATTCCGAAATCGACACTCATGTGGGTGACATTTCTGTTGTGACGATTTAAATGCCAGTCATGAATCCCTAAGTAAATAAGGAAAATCACACATAATTCAAGCCAAATTGACATGAAGCTGGAAATACAGACGACTCATTGATTCCTTTACTACAACTCTTCGAACCCTTTTAAGTACTGTACATCTTTTGAAGTTCCACATTCAAATGTTGAATTGTTTGTAATCGTTTTACACACTACATTTTGTACGGAGACAAAGCATAACATATTCGGTCAGGTTACCGGTAATGATGAAGCATTTATGGGTGTGTATTAGTTAGGGGTTATTTCACCGGATTACTCACTGTAAACTGATTTTTCTTTTTCCAAAACCTATTAAACCGTGTTTTTCCGTTGTGATTGGTCCTTAGTTGCCCAGTTATTTTTGTGCTAACTGATTAACATATCAAGTTAATTATAGTGTAGGAAACAGCCGATAAAAAATGAGCAAGGTTAAAATCAGCATACACAAATTAACTCATGGTCGACAGAAGGATGACTCATCCAAATTCCATCAATCTGCAAATGCTGTCAAGTGTAATTCGAAAGTGCTTACCACCCGATCTGGAATGGTTTGTAATTATCTTCTGCTTTTGTTGTAGTACATTTATGGAGGGAGTTCACTGAAGGTCAGCTTTAGGCTCATATTTGTCTATCAAATAAGAGTATTCTTTCACCATTTTCCTGTAAGTTAATGTGAACATTTTCACATTTGGTTGACTCATATTCGATTTCTTGCATATATGAAGGTAGCCACCTGGGATTGCTCAATATAGGACACTAGTTCATGAACACTTATCGCCTCAACTGAAAGACCTTCATGTTACTAAGTTTTGGGGTGAAATCTTGCTCTTCAACATTACTTGAAAGTCTACCTGAATTTGAAAGAGGCTTTACAAATGTGTTTAATATATACTTGAAAATGTACCTGCCCTCATTTCTGTAACGACAGTCAATATTTGAACAAATGAGTGTTCCAGATTTGTCCAGTGGTGCGCTGTTTTGTAGGATGTATCAAAATAAACTAAGTGTTAGTACTCTGACATGGAGTATGTGTGCATGTTTTTGCTAAAATGTTAGCGAGATGTTCCACCAGGTAAGAAACATATTGATTCAGATAGTACTGTTTTGATGAGATAAGCATTACTTCCATGGTGGTGGATAATGCTTCAGGTGTATGGTCGCTACAACCCCGTGGAGGATCCTATGTGTTTTTTCTGCTTTACCACAGGTCTAAGCACCAAATGTTACCAATTCTTTCTCATCAGGTTGGAATGAGATAAGGTTTATCTGCGAACAGATCTGGAGTTGTACAATCTGACACCCTTTGAAACTATGCTACGAATTTGTATCCGTTTTAATGCATAGAGCGTGGGATGTAGCACTATATTCAACCATGTTTTTATGTGATAAATAGATCACCAAATGAGGATAATGCAACCACAGTAAAACGTCGCTAGTTAGTAGTGTGTTCTAGGTGGTCACAAGTATAATTCAGTTTTTTGTGAACATAGGGAGTGAACCTCAAACAAAGACAGTATGCCACGAGAATTACTTGTACATTGTAATATTTAATTATCTCCTTGGACAGTTAACTGCTCACCCTTCACATAAAATACGTACATGTGCATACTCAGACACGCCCCTACATCCGAGCTCACAAAAACACGCAAGCAACCAGGACAATCTCGCGGGTGAATGACCAAATACTGTGTAGTTGAAACTAGTTATCAACATGCGGACAGCTGTCACCTAATATGACCTATCAAAAGAACGTTTGTCTCCTCAGCAAGAACGACCGTGCTAGACATCATAGGCCCAACTGACCGATTGTTCACGTAGATAAAATCGGTCGGTAGACTCTGTAGATGACCTATCATTAGTGACGTGAAATGAGAGTGAATTAGCTCTGTGATTTGTACCAGCGTTACTGAACGAGCTTTCAGAAACAGAATCTAGCTAGCCACAGGATTATCGCAGTGACTTGTATGAATACAAGTAGAATCAATAATCAGTAAAGACTGTCAACAAAAGAAACAATGATTCTAGTGAAGGCGTTTTGTTAACTGTCAAGTCCTTCCAGAAACGATACAATTTATCTTTGGGGTTTTGACAGGACCAAACCAGTGTTCATCATAACGTCGCCCTTGGTGTAACTACCGAGACATAAGAATGTCAACTTTGTTGACAACGAAGAGATTTGGGGGAAGGTAAGCTGGAAACAGTCGTGCGAAGCATGCACATTATAGTGGAAAATTGTGAGGTTCATTGAAAAGCAGAGTGGCGATCATACATAGAAGTGATACTGATATGTAATCGGAGAAGTGATGACATACGTTGGTAAGAACCCGTCGGAGGTCGTACAAAGTTAGGTTGATTGTATTCACAGTTATAGTTTCAGTGAATGTGAAGGGTCGTATGGCATACAGTACTCGAATGCTTGTCAGAACATTTGATAGAATTTTTTCATCAGTAGTTGCAATGCTTTCATCAGTGAATTTCACTTCATTCAATTCAACGCCTCTATTCATTCAATCATCACGTCTATATCTCTTCTGCTTCCTTTTTTGAGTATATTGGACCTTACTTGTGATCTAAACCAGATTAGAAACGTCTGGCGAACACATTTTAGAAACTACACTAACAGACTGTAATATACGACCGTGTTTTCAACTTGGAAGTTGTGGTGAACCTGTAACAACACAACCTTAACACGACTATGCTAGATTCACAGTTCAAATGCACGTTGAAGTCCATACAGATTGCATAATCTAGCAATCACCAACTGCTTCCAGCCAAAATCTTCCAGGAAAAGTTATGCTTTCCTTGCTTCTGCTTTTCCGCTCTTCCCAAAAGTCTCTTCAGAAATACAAGCAATCGTGTTATAGAGGTTTTATGTTAACGGATACTGACTAGTGGGATTTCGAATAAAAAATGTGATATATTTAAATGGAACACAAACATCTGGAAAATCTGCGTGATAAAATAACTATGTTAAAGGAGTCGTGGATTTTGAATGATCGATCAACATGGGCGTTCAAACTCCGTACCACCATACCAGTGATTATGAAAACTGACTAGTGTAAGTGATCTTAAGATCTGCGTGCACGAAATTTGTGTCGATCAATCCTATTGAACATAATGTCAAGAGTGAGAACAATCGATAGTGTCACGCTAATCTATAACTTTGTGTATTTTGTGGATCACTGCAATCTTGATGAGTAATGATTTTGGAGGATGAACGTACTGCAATCACGTGAAGTGTATGGTCAAACATTGCAAACTGAACACTAAATATTTAATGATATAATCGTATATAACATTGATACGGCATACTGCCGCACCGTTCACAAGATCTTACTAATTTGAAAAGAAAGAATAAACTGGCTGGTAAATTTTTCACAGGTAGGTAAGTTTTAAATGCACTCTGGAGAGTCGGTTACATACATATTATACTGCTCTCTTTCTAATGAGAAACGATTTTTCACAAAAGCTTAGAACAAGTGAAGTGAAGAAGGTTTTGCGCGCGTCCCTTAGTTTTCCAATATGGTGCTGGAAATCCCAACAGTTTATAGTAATTCGAGAAATAAACATTATCCTAGCATCAAACAGATTTGCAGCTTGTGGCAAAGTAGGTCGTTTTGGGGCTGCCTCAGATTATGAGTTGTACGTTAAAAATACAAAGGTCATCTAGCGAGGACTAGCTCTGCTGATCAATCAGTCATAATTAACATTTTCTTCCATAATCAGATTGTGAAAACCATTGTAAGACATCTAGATTTCAGAAAAATTCAAACCGATAAAAGAAGCGGCCCGCCAAAATATAGCAAGAGGTCGGAGCTATGAAAGCATGCCGGAATTTCTACATATGAACCCAGTCATTCACACGTCTCACACCTTCGTACTAAATATGCCAAGTGGTCCAGTGGATAGGCTGTGCCGATAGGATATCTCAACTTGGCAACACATGCTATTTCCACTACTGATTCCATTTCAGCTAAGACAAATGTTATCGGCTTACTGCGTTTAAGCGACAATTAGTCTACTGGGTCAAACTGCTTACTGTCTATTATGTAATCACAACCGTCACTTTGTAGAAGAGTGCAAGGAAGTTACACAGTAAAACGAGTCGAGTTTTACCCTATACATTTTGCTCATCTAAGTTTGATGTTTCATTCGCGATGTTTATCATGCTTTGTAAACAATCGCGTTTATGGTATTGGTATGTTCGCCGAGCTTGGCATTTATTCTTGGCGTTTATTCTTGAATGTTTAGCCAAATTTCGTAAGCCGTGGATCGATTATGTCTTGTTGCTGTATACATCTAGTTTGTTTAATTCATGAAATATCACATCAGTGGAATCGAGGATTCCACCTTTCATCATTCGTTTTATAAGATTCTGCATCACATATGTTGTTATGCACTCATCCAGAAACTAGCATTCCAAAGGTTCATGATGGCAAACGATGAGGTCCGTCGCAGTCTTCGGTTCGCTCACACCTTCATTTGAACACAATTTTGTGTTCTGCAAGAAACTAATCCTCTTTCTTAAATTTTCTCTGTTCTTCATTCAAACGCCAGACATTCAAGGTGTTACACTTCTGTGACCAATATTTGTGTTGTATAACCCAAAACATTAAGTAAAATCCTCCGCTAGAAATTGAACTTAAGCTATGGACTAAAGCTATGGTTTACATTGGTTTTCGGTGTCTAATATAAAACCTACGATAACCCGGTCTTCTATTAAATCTGCCTGTTCATTTTCAATTTCGTTGTGTATATAAACAGTTCTCAGGGTTTGTCAATAATTAGATGATTGAAGATATTTTTGAAAAATACATTCAACAATCACCGACTTTCCAGTACACATTCTGACCCAGTTGTTCGTTGTGGTAGACATAATCATGGCAAAAGTTCTTTCACCAAGTGGCATTCGTCTGACCGGTTTGTTGGCTGGATTCCAGTTGTCGTTTGAAATGCCGGAACACTGACGCTAAATTTGAAACTGCTCACAATGATATCGTAAACCCCAACAACATACTTTCCTATGAATGGTTTTCTTTGTAATCGCTCTTTATTTCTTAATATTGTCAACTTCGCATGCATCGTCACTAAGTTCACCATGGACCCTTTATAGCCGATCTCCTTAGGACCAGACAAATGGCGACTCCCCTTCACACTGTGGGTCACAGAAAGCTGATTAATGTCTGTGCACTAACCTTGAACTGACAGATTTCGCCAGTGCCGACTACCGTCAAATCTATTAAAAGTTGGTTCACACACAACTGATACGATTGTCAGTTTTCGTTTTCTCTTGCATTCCTGCTTTCCTAGTAACGATAGGAAGTCCATTAGGAGCCAAGTTTGCAAACGTTTTACGCTGGAAACTGAGCAAAAGTCAGCCACAGACATGGGAAATTTGTCATATTACAAGCGTGATGTCGACGACACACTCATATACCTTCGATCTAAGTAAACGATATATAACCTGGTGCAATGCCTCAATACTTGTCATCTCATCCTCATGTAATAAAAAGAGATTTTTTCGATGTCAGTGGACTACCCTGACGCACGTGCGACTGTATTCCCCAGGTAGATTATGTAACAGTCACCATACTCCTGATTTCGCAGAGAACATTCATTCGAACTGATTGCGATATGGCTTAATCGATCACTCACAAGTTAAACTGGTTGGACGTTCACATATGCTAATTCGGTCGTGCCTAATGTGAGGTTAAAGCGCAGTGGTAAACACGGTTGTCTGATGAATACCGTGGCCGGGGTTCCAGTCCCGGCCTTGGAAAGTATATCCATTACTGACGAGCTTTATTGAGAGCCAAACTCAAGTCTAGTGCTTCTTTTCAAAAGGGAAGGACTGGAAAGTCTATGAGAATGTGACAGCTGCGATCACTTGTGGGTGATGTCAAAACTATATGTTAATCGAGTAAGCCATATTTGGATAGCTTCGATCTATCAGCAAAATGGCTTAGTCTGGTCAACAACAAAGGTCACATGAGACATCCGCCTTACAAATCACCCATCGTTCTTACGAGCAATACCGCTTGGTAGACTCTGAAGATGAAGAATCATTAGGCATTATGAAATAAACTCAGCCCAACTCAGTGGTTTGTGCCAGCGTCACTGAATGAGTTTTCAGAAATAAATCTTCGTTGGCAATAGGATTGTCATGAACATTTCGGCGAATTGTTCACACACCAACACATCCACGGGCTCCGTGATACCAGTCACCCGTGTGCTCATGTATTTGTGTGTAAACTGCTGGTAGACTGCAAAATTTGTTCAATCCATTGATTTGTTGTTGCACTCAAATGATGTAATATATGTTGAAGTTAATTTCGATCCTCGGTTCAAATTTAATCAATCATTTTCCTCCCGATATAGAACACATTAATTTAGTCCTACAGCGCCGTCCTCCTTGTGTCGCATTTTCCAATATTATTCTCATGGGCTTAGACCAGGCACTTGGAGTCTCTCTATATTCGTTTTTACAGGATAAAGATTTTGTACTTTCACAGTAACTCACCTTCTTTATACAGATACGAAGGACATCACTACCACTTCTCTCGAGCATAATCCTTCTTACTTACGCGGAACGCGAGTTTGTTGATTGTAAACGTAAATGATGAAACGTAAGTCATTTGTAGTTATATTTATGCGCAGACACTTTAGGTAAGTCCAATGTGACAGTCTTATCTGTAAGTGGATGCTACCAAACCTACAAATTGGGAATTAAATTCCTGATGGATGACAGTAGAAATTCGCGCGTACCTGCTGATATAAAGCATGAGGGGTTGATTATCGCAGACAGCCATCCAACACTCACAACCTTGTGTTTTCAAATGAGGAAATCTGTATTGCCAAATTCGTAATCACACATCGCAACTCGTGCAAATGTGTACTGAAGCGACACAGTACAACACACAGTGTTACCCTATGCATGGTGTGCACATACATTTTAATTAGTTGAAAGTTGGGTGCATTTTACAATCCTAACGCAAGTAATTTCGGGAAGTATTTTTGGCAAACTCACCTGAATACAAACAAATACTCCGATCCTGTTAACTCGTTGTGGTAGTCTTAAACGTATCAGAAGCCCTTCATCAGGTGGCATTTGTTTGATCGGTTTGCTAAGTAGATTCCAGGTATCGCATGGAACGTTTGAACTTTAGCGCCATATTCCAACCTGTTCGCAACGATATTGTAAACCTTAATAGCAAGCTTTCTTATAAACTGGTGTTCTTTTTCAACATTCACTACTAATTAACACTGTCTGTCCCGTACGTATCGCCCTTAAGTTCAACATATTATTTAAATAACCAATGTCATTAAAAGCTTATTGCACCGCAAACCGTGATCTCTATTTTCAAAGCGGATCAGAAACGACTGATCACTACCCATGTGCTTGCTTCATATTAACATACAGATCGCCATTCCCTCTAATCCTGTTGACAGTTGATCTGCGACTATATGGCGTATGTCAATTCAAGTCATCTGTGAAGCCGACATAATCTCAGATTTCAAATAAAAGGCGGGGCCTCAACAGCGACATTAATAACGACGTGCTTTTGTGAGTGGAAAACTTTGTCTACTCTGATTTGAGTCATCTTGATTCAGATGCCTCGTCATTTCAGATGTAACATGCGATGGACTAAGTTAGCAGTGATTGTTTGGTGGCCACAGCATGCACTTAATTCAGGGCATGGGCGAACCGGCACTTAAACTCTTTCCGTGATACATCCAGTTTCCTGTGGCTTCAGTCTAAATGGTACCGTACACAACGTTCATAACGCTGTTTGATACAAAGTGAAATTGAAGTCATTGGCATTATTCTTTCAACAAACTGTGTGCAAAGTATTAAACCCCCTTGGTTTTCCTCCTCTATGCAAAAACATTGTTCTGGTTTTCAACTTTGCCACAGGCCTGCTACTTAATTTATTTATTATTGCACCGTATATATAAAGTTGCACATCATATACGTCATATACATATAAATTTATACATGAGACCTGAATCGGCTAACTCATGTTCACTTGCCCTGAGGACTTTGTTTCTATCCTGTTCATTTGTCTTGACAGTTCTAGCAAATTGAAAATCGGAAGCTTGCTTAGTACTCCTGCAAGCGTAGTGTTTAAACGCCGATAAGCTATCTTCAAAACAACACCCGATCCAATTCAACCAGCGGTTCTACCCGCATGGGAAATTGTGAATAGTTTGTGGTTGTCTTGGGTTGAGCACGGCTTTTGAAAACTAAACGATTTCAGAAGTTTTCAGCGGTTTTCAAATACTCATTGGAGATGTTTACAATTGTGAAGTGGCAAACAACTTTATCCAGTGTATCGTGTACACCTGCGATAACGGCTTGCATTGATTAATGATGATGCATTTGGAACACTTGTCCTGAAACGAAATAACCAAAGATTGAATAGAAAAAATTGTTTTTTGTTCCATCGACTAGGTTGTCCGAATACGACAACCACGTTTGCTGGCCCACATTTCTGCACAAATGCCGGAGAGAATTCCGAAACAGTTCGATGCATTCAGAAGTCACCTTTGAACTTAATCTGAGAAACATATCGATTGATGGTCAAACTGCCGTTTTTGAGCAGCATTCCTTGATACAAGATAAAACAACTCAAGAGAAGGCCGTTGGTGGACCTGATGTTGCGCTGGTCACTTGTCAGAAAGAAGTCTTTTCTCAACGGGACAACTGTACTATGATAAGAAATCAAAAGCCAGGTATGGAAAATTCAACGCATACATTTGTATATTGCTCACTTTCTTACAAATTTGGCCAAAATATGGAAGCGGAATGCAACAGGACGAACGATAAATTTAACTTGCACACGGTTGCCAAGATTGACGCAGAACCTAAATATAGCCAATAAATATGGCTAATTGAACCAAGTGAAGAAAGTAACTTAGGTGCTTCAACAATTTATTTTCTTGTAGACTGAACCGCGAGCAAGTCAGGTTTTTCTAATCTACCTTTCACGTACGTCACTGTCGCCTCGTCTGTCACGACTTTCGAAGCTTGGAAGTTATAATAGCTAATAATGAGTTGTTGTGTGCTGATTGAATTAGGGGACACAATTCATCTTCTGTTTACCGTAAAGGATATCTACTTCTCTCGCTAGGCCACAGGAGTCAACTACTGTGAGTAAGCTGTTTCCCACAGTGTATTCCGCTTGTGCACAATCTCCTGATTATTCACTACGTCAACGAACTGATCGTAAACTAAGGTCAAATTAGTTTGCATACAGAACCGTATACATTAACGGCGATATGTATGTTCAAAAGTGCAAGTCAATTTTCTCGCCGAAGTTTTCTATAGTGAACATAACCGGTCAAATTTTCCATTAACTTCCAAGTTGGTGTTTGACTTCAGTGTGTTCCGGATAAGTGGTAGGTAAATTTCATGTGATATAACCTGAAGATCACTCATAGTTGATGGCGGATTTTGCATTCCCACAGGCTCTTCAGCCGACCTATTTATAAAATAAAGCACTAGACTCAAGTTTGGCGCTTGTTATATCTCACAAGTAGCCCATACTTCTGTCACAGCCGGGAGTTGAGCACTGACTAGGGGTTCATGGGACAACCATGCTCACTACTGCACAAGTGACCTCACACTAAGCACAGCAGCAGTAACACACGCTAACACGCAGTCTTAGTCATTTGTGAATCGTGTTCGCGAAATTGTTCAACCACTGATGTCTCTCGTCATAATTTGGATCGCTACCTTCCACCCTGTGACATACACGTCAGGGTGGTTAGATTATGACGGGCCCCTACGTTTAATCATCACGTTAATATGGAGTAAATTTTAGCAACAAAAAGCCCACATCTACTAAAAACCAGCTGCGAATTCTGTTTTTGTCTAATGAAATTTGCGAAATTTACTGTAAATTACTTGAGCCACAAAAACAGTGCAGTCACTGAGCTTGCGAGCAACAACAGTCTCGCTTCCGAATACACACAATTACACACTGTACCCAGCCAGAACCGGGCATGAAAGTGTCATCCATGAATGATTTGACGTGTCAGCTTCAAGCGTACTATCGGAAAACTATTCGAACTATTGATACATCTCAGTTATCAGAACCATTCCGATGTCAGTGTCATCATGATCCTTCGAGTTTCCCCGCTAGATTTTGTTTACTGTATGCCTAAGCTTGCATGACTCGTGTCTGACAACCCCTGGAAGAGAGGGAACATACAAAATAAACAGGTACAGAAAGTTTGCGTGAAACTAAACAGTGCGGCTACCATTTAAAATGGTCCGAGGACGAGTGGAACTGTAACATAAAGGATACTACACGAATTTCCCCTCAGTTGCACACTGGACTAAGAGTTGATGAGAGACTAATAGCGTAGAATCACACGTCAGTTCAAGGTACATTGGTGACAAAATTATATGAACATACGGTCTTCCATCCTTTATCAACACCTCAGGTAAAATAATCGGGTTTCCGCGAACTACTGCACTGAGCAAGTCAGAAAAGTTACACTGCAGTGTGCAGTTTGGTTGTCACTTCGAGGATCGTGGAAATAACATAATACTGTTCGATAGAATTAGAGCATTTGTGTGACAGGAGAATAAATTACTTACACCCTCCGAGTCTGCCTTAAAATATGGCAGATTATCATGGGCTTTTCGACTTGAAGGCAAACAGACTGAGTTGGACGCCATTTTGAAAACAATGAACGAAATAAGTTTTCGTTTTAAACCATTGACTGAACCCGAAATAATCCCTGGCATTTGAATAGCAACTATTGTAAATGTTAAACCATAATCAATTTAAGATTTACAGATTAATGAATACCCGATAATCGATGATGTTGGCTGATTGTCTGCTATTGTATAATTCACATTCAATTTTTGCATATCGACTGAGAGAACAATTTGATCAAGAGGAAAACAAAATGCTGTACAGGTGTAAAGTTTAATAATTCCAACCGATATCATCAAAAAGCGTTGATGTGACCCCAACAATTTCCAAGACATTGAGTGGATTGATTTTGTAAGCTCCAAGCCGGTTAAAATCACGATCACACAGGACAGAAGATGGTAGTTTACAAGGTGGTCTATTATGTAAATTTCATATGAGCGCAGTTGTCAAATATGTGAGAAACATTGTCCCAACAAATCAACATCATTCTCCGCATAACACCAAGTGATGCGGTTGCTGGATAGTGACTGATAAACCACCTGGGATCTAAAACCAATTATCTTCCTACAGTAGACTGATCATAAATGTTCCGAAGTTTGAAATGTGTTTGTTATTTACGTACAACAAAAACACCTGCTGGTAATTCCATTGAAGTCACTCAAACGTCATCAGTATTGTCCACTTGCCCTTCCCTCCTCACAAAACTCAATCAGCACGCGCAGATCCATGGCTCTTTCCAATGGCAAGCGTGCTTCGGTGTTTCGTAAGTATGGCACACGCACCTCTCACCAACCTCCTAGATTCCACCACCTATGGTATTCTTGGTCCGGAGAAAACGCACTTCTACGGTCGATCACGGGCATTCGGTTCAGCTGGCTACGTTTTCGGAGCTGTAGTGGCCGGTGCGTTCATTTCCGGATTCTCCCATGAAGGCATGGGTCAGCAACACAAACGCATGCCAACATTTGCCAGTCCCGAAATTTCACGATCAACAACTTCCAACTACACATCGGCCATTGTATTGGGCGGAATATTTGCACTGATTGGAACCATCATCAGTGGCATTCCTTCCAAAGAAGTCAAACCAATGAATATGGAATTGAAAAAGGCCCTACTCACAGCACTTCGTTCACCAACCATGCTGACATGTTTGCTCAATGCATTCCTGTCCGGATTAGTCTACGCAATTCTATTCGAATACCAGTTTTTCATATTTACACAACAATTCAACATTCCACCATACTTCATGGGTATCTTGGTTGCAATGATTGTGGTGAGTGAAATACCTGCGTTCTTCGTGTCTGGACTGTTTATTCGACGTTTCGGTGAGACCATATGCACTTCGTTCGCACATGTACTGTTCGCTCTTCGTCTATTTTCATTCGCCTTTTTTCACAATTACTGGTTCTATCTCATCTCCGACTGTCTATTCGGTCCAGCTTTTCCACTACTCTACAACGCATTCGCAAATCAGTCAGCTCAGGCTGGATGCGATACGAAGGGTGTGTCAAGTGGTGTTGTTGCGAGCATGCAAGCTCTGATGAATGCAACGTTGTTCGGCGTGAGTCTTTGCATTGGTGGTTTTGTATGGGGTACACTGTTGGATCACTTCACCGGAAGACAACTATTATATGTCGCCTCAGGAAGTGCTCTCTGTCTTGCCCTTCTTACCCCGCTGTTAGCCTTTGTGGTTGGCAAGTGTTTCTACAGCAATCATGCACCCACAGAAAAGTCTGTGTGTACCGCAAACAATTTTGATGAGTGCCTTGATAATCCCAAACTAGCAGTTTCATAAAACGTTAGAATTTTTTGCGTTTCGTTGATTTTCCCAATCTGTTAGAACAAATACCTAAAGATGCGGATGTTGTTCCACATTTGTATTATGTCACATACACTTAAAATACACCATACAAGCAGGGTGTGCATCAGAATTGTTCTGTTTCATTTCAGTGTTTCATATTCGTCTGGTTGAGGACAGCAGGTTTTAACCGATATGATAGTGCTTTCGAAAATTGACCAAATTGTCTGTGTATAGTGGGCAGTATCAACCACGCTGTTTTGTAAAAACCAAGCTAGTTTTGTCGGTGGTTATTTTATACGTTGTTAAACCTCGTACAGTCTAGCTGTGCTGAAAAATAAGGTGTATTCATTCAGTTGGTTGAAAGGACTCTATAGAATCATGGGCAAACGTTCGTTCTGAACACAGACCGACAGTATGGAATCTCTGAATACGTTATAGA
The DNA here is from genome assembly GCA_013368495.1 of Paragonimus heterotremus. NCBI lineage: Eukaryota > Metazoa > Platyhelminthes > Trematoda > Plagiorchiida > Troglotrematidae > Paragonimus > Paragonimus heterotremus. The sequence goes on along the minus strand of LUCH01003622.1, from coordinate 35,832 downwards.
TACGATGTGACAAATTCCAGTTACAACTGAATCCACATGTGTAAGTATAGGGTCGGTTACGTTACGATCTGTTATTTTTGCGAAAATACTTAGGGAACGGTACCACAAACTGTGCTGCAGGTTATCGTATGTTTGGTTCGAGTTGAGCACTAACTGAAAGGCAATTCTCTCGGTAAATATTTGTGCCATTTAAAAAATATCCCTGAATTGTGAATTGCAATAACCTTGATCCATTCGATAGCTAAGAAATTACGCGCGGCTGAACATAGTAAGTATATGTAAAGTAGCAGGAGATGTTGCCTGATACAAGGGGGCATTATGTACACAACATATGCTGCAACGTGTGTATACACTCGGATTATTCAGCTAACCGCATTCCTAAGAAACAATGTACCGCATTTTGATAACGTAGTATTCCCGTCGTGTCTAACGTGCGGACGATGATTCAGTAGCCAGCAGAGGTGTCTGTTAAAAACATGACTGGAATTCAAATTCCGGCCCTACAATGGATGTGCAGTGTTAATGCGTTCTACCAAATTACTCAGAAATAATGTGTTCTTTTGATTGTGGCTGGCTAAAAATCTCTGGAAATGCAGAAGCTGCAATCACGTCAATGACGTTCAACTGCTATTCGAGCTTTCGTATTTTTTCTTTAGACGATTCACTGTGAATGTCGTCGTAACTTGGTGGTTAAACAGAGAATGCTACTATTGGAATGGAAATCAATTTTGCGTGTATGATTAATAGCACTTGATAGTTTTACTGAAACTTTTGGTAAATTCCACAGGGATAGGGGCTCATGATTGAAATTATTGTGCAAAATAAGTGAGTACATAACGCCATATCCTGAACCGGTGTGGATAAACTGGAATCGGATTTGAAATGTTACACTATACGAGTAAATTTAGCTGCTTGTCATGACCATTTTATATTAGGTAGATTGTGAACATGATCTATTGAGAACTTACAAGGCAATCTAAGAGTTTGAGGTTAGAAACTTATGCTAATCGCTTAAAACGGAGGGTTCCACAAATCCAGGATGTTATTCCAAAGTCGAGTTAGTTTGAGAGTTAGAAAACTACGGAAAGACAGGAATGCTATCCCACTTAAGCACTACCAAGTCAGATATTTTACAGCCATTTCAGGATGAGTATGTGAGAAATGCAGCTGTTAGAACAGATCATTTATTGAAAATCGGAAATGATAAGCTCACATCCATTCATATTAAGAACACCTGGTAGTTATTCAAGCCACCGCAAGTCTGCTACGCAACTGACGTTTCAGTGAGTGAAGGTTTACACTACACTGCTCATGAGTAATTTAGCGCAGGCACATGATGGAGTAGTGGAAAAACCGTGGGGAAAAGCGAAAACGAACCATACAGTTCACACTTCCAATACTTGAGCTTGGCACTGGCAACTACAATGTTTCTGGATTTTCGTTATGTTACTGGTGAGTAGTTTGACATATTTGTTAATTTAGGATGCGTAGTTGTGTGAACAGCACTTCTGCGGATACACCGATTTTACATAACTGGGTTTTTCCTCGTTTCCATTATGTAAAGTGGATACTTGCGTTTGAGATATTGTTTCATCCTTCACCGCGCGCGTTCATTTGATAGGAAACAACGTATGTGATGTATGCATTCATGGCTCAAAACCCTAGTATCCTTTGACACATCTCGCATAAAATCGGACCATCGCATACGCTCGCGAAATTAACGGATATTTTTACTATAGTTCGTTCGATTAACGTCTTTTTCGGTACACTCCGTCCGTGACATCGTGCCCGTTGACGGTCAACAGGTAATCGTGCGTATTCCACCATTAATTTCTTTAACAAACCGAACGAGAGCGATTGGTGAGCTGCTCGTAGACTAGTAGAAAAATATACTCAAAGTTCAATCTGCAGAGACAAGACATCGAAGGAGCGATGTAAGTAATTTTAAGTGGTTGTTTCTCCGAAGCACGAGTGGAACTTACCATGTTGTCTGAAAACCACAACAAAAGCATTTCCATGCCAGGCATCTCAAAGGACTAATTACGAGATATTGGAAACAATGATTGTGAGATATGATTGTGAGATATGAGTGAGCCATTCAAAATCAGGGTTGATATCCTGTAGACTGTTGAGACCAAAACACTTCATTTCCTTTCTGATGAATGGGCGAAGGCATCAATAATAACATCTGCCGATTACTTCCTAGTTTCTTTGAACTTGCTTTCTTTGCAGCACGGACTATCACACTCACCAGTCCTAGGCTAGCACTTGTGCCATTGTGATGGATTAACAGGCCGGAGGTGTGAGCATTCCAACACCCGGTGGAATACCTCGACGCGGAGGGGAGTTACGTCCAAAACCACAGAACGAGCGGATCGGGGACGGTGTGGGCGACCGAATGAGTCACTGCTCGGGTGTATCGGACCAACGGGCGAGACATGGCAGGCAAAATAGGATGGACGACCAAATCGGAGGCGCGATTATTCCAACACCTGGAGGAATATTTCGATACGGTCGTTGGATACTATCCGAGCCTACAGTTGGTACATGGCGGACAACACGAGCGACCAGACAAGCCATCGCTCAACGAAATCGGACTAACGGAGAAAGAATGACAGGTCGGTAATCCTCTGACAGAAGGCGTCGATCACACACATAAACCGGACAGAAGTACACACGACGCGTGAACGGAAATCTGGGGGCGTTGTGGACTGGAATGCTGACTCATAAGCGCAAGCGCGCGCGGTAACTATCGTGTTGGATACTAAGGATTGTGCTTTGTTGGACGCCTTTTCGCTACACTATACCTTACTTATGGCATACCTAGGTCTTTTCGTCCTTCTGCGTTTTCCACTGCTGCCGACGTACTGGTCAGTTCAAACTAACCAGAACAAGGTTGTTGAATAAAATATATTAATATTCACAAACTGTCTGTAGGGCTTTGGAAACCCAAACCACAATGCAGTCAGTTCTCAGGTAACACATACTGACCTTGAGACGAGATCGAACTAGGTTTCCCGAAGTAAGTACAATGTTAAACGATGCCAATCCAGAACATGCATGATGTTATCATCGGGAGAAGTTCTTTTCACCATACCTCAGAATCCACGTATGCATTAAACGTTTTGTAAACATACTGCAACTATTGTGGAAACTTATCCCACACGAACTTGATGCCCGAATAACTGCACAGTTCTGAACACTGACAATCACGTCTTGTCATCTGTACTTGTGTCACTCTCACGCATTCACAGCGTAAACATAACCTTCTAGCGTACATTTCGTAAAACGAATATCCATACCTTTTACTGATCTGCCTACCTGGTCATGACTTTTCTTGATAATAAACATATCATTCGTGAATAGAGAAGCTTGTTGAGAGCGACCGTAATCAACTGATATACATTTCAATTATAGTAAATTCTCTGATAGCATATAGTGGATTCGAAATTTCGCCTGGTTTCGCCGGATTTGCTATATATTTCCTTTTTCGTTGACATGTTAGTGACGTGTTAGTTACAAAGCAAACAATAAGTTGCACACGTATGTGAAAAACACGGTTAGTAATGATTGGCTACACATCTGTGGTAAGAAATCATCGTTGCGTTCCTGGTTAATTAGTTTCACATGCTTTTCAATGGATTCCCAGAAATGAATTCTCACGCCAATCTTCTTTTTTGTCACATCAGTAGGAGACAGTTGATTACTCTCACAGCTCCCATGAGGCTTCAATTCCAATCAATAGAAAGCAGTACACTATCCATCTTTGCTCCTTAGTGTTTGACGTTACACCATATCTTACTGGTCGTATAAGTGCAAGCAACTGACACTTACGGAGTGGTGAGACCCACTCATTTGCTAGGTTTGGTTGAAAAACCTGGATGAAAATGTGAAACATTTGGTTCCCTTCATAAATGTGAACAAAGCAGTAAGACGACGGACATTGGCAGACGTTTGCATTTCGTACTGCCCCTCCAGTACCAAAGAACACTAACCGGGAAAATAAATATGACACTATTTGGATGAGGGTGAAGAAATAAAATAGCGAATTAGGTGGAGAACAACAATGCACAACTTCGGATCCATGGGATTCTTAAGCTTATGCGTTATTGTTTTTGCACACAAAATTCTGAGTTGAGACGACTAATTGTGACCACCTCAACGAAACGTAGGAATCGCGTCATATATGTGTACCCGGTTATTGTTATTTGGTACTGAAGGGACAATACGAGATGCTAGCATCTACCACTGCCCATGTTCTTATTGCTTAGTTGGAATCTGAATAAAGTAGACACACACATAGTGAAAATAACTTGATTTCATCACTGTTTCCTCGATATGTAAGTTGCGAGTGGAAAAATTGTGGACAGGTAGACTTCAGTTTTTTTTCACAAATACACGCTGTAGAAAATACAACTCACTTGTATGAATTGGTCGCAGGACAATGTGAAAACAGCGTAGAATGAAAAAATATTAGACTTTTTTTAAGTGCCTACTGGAACTATGGGGCTTCATGAAAGAGGAGTAGCACGTAAGCATTATTATCGCATATCTCATTATATGACTGGCTTTTCCCCATCGAGTTATCGAGGTGATGACATCCTTAGCAAGATCAGACAACGCCATTTGTTTCGAAAACACTGGTTTCTACCGCAAGTTTGGCATGAAATAAATGACACAATAGGGGTTCTGTCGAAAACAAAGGAGAGTTGTGTACGACCAGAAAAGTAAGTAGGTGAGCTAAACAGAGGTCATAATTGAAATCTAAGATTATTTGTCCTTTGCCTTGTGAATGAACCTATAACCATGATTACTTTGGGCGTGAGGCAATGATAATGTGAATATTATATCGTTATTATGAAGAACTATATTTCTTTACTGCTTATGAAACTACAAATTGATTAGCATTAAATCCATCACATTCCCTGAAGTAAATTTCCATTCTTTCTTACCATCTGTTTAACCGTCTCCCTAAAATGATTTTCCAATGCAGAATGTTTGGCAAGCGCTTGAATGAGTTAAACCAGGTCGAGTAAAATAACAATGTCGTAAGCTATCGCCGAATTATTGTGCGAGAACAAAGACGTTAAAGATCAACACTACAGATAACCTGGGGGCTTAGCTAGATTTTCTGCAAAAAATGTGCATGCGAAATAATTATCTGGTACGTTTTATTTAGAAGGTAATGCATTCAGTGGAGTAAAAACCTAAGCCATGCCCTGTAAACGAGAGAAATGCAGCGTCGAAATAGTAACAAGAATGTTCGCAAAATCAATGAAACGACAATTTACACCTCTAGTGTGACTTTCGGTTCAATCCTCGTTGCCACATCACACCTCAAGGAAAAACCACTGACTTGCTTGCTGTTGTAGAACATTACACAATGGACAACAACACAACAAACAAGACTATTTTTCTGCGTTTAACTATCACATCAATTATAGCACAATAAAACAGTAATCGAAGTGAGTAGGAAACTCAGACAGTAAAGCTTATGGAATCACGCAATCATTGTTCCAAACTGTGAGCTTGATTGTTTGCAGGTCAGAGAAAGTTGTGTCCAACAGAAGTTCTGCCAAAACGATTAGTTCATTAGAGCAGAAAGAAGACATATATTGCGATATGTTAACATTTCATTTACTCTCATCAGTCGCAAACGTACAGCATGCAGGTTATATACATCATACAGATAGGGACAGACAGGGATTAGACACGCACACAAGCAAACCAAGTTTTATGTAATCACGACCATGGCAACCTGATAGGTTGCTCAAACCACTTTTGCGCACACAACCTCGGCTGGTAATTTCGGATGAGCATCGCTTCACAAAAAGCTAATCGCTTCGGGTTTCGATTGCGCAACAGTATCTTGAATGAGTTTAATGGGTCAGCTTGGTGACCTGTTATCATGAGGTGTTTAGCAATCGATGACGTTGGGTTTCGAGCCGTCAGTGCAATATGTTGATGCTGGTGCGTCATGTGTTGTTTCAACCATTTCAGAATGTGTTCGGCGACTCGCTGAGATAGTTGTCGATCTGTTCTGCCAATGTAAACGTCACTGCAACTGCAAGTGAACTGGTAAACCACATGGGAGGCAGAAGAGTTTGGCAGGCTACATTCGCGATTGTGAAGAACTAGTCCTCTGGTCGTTTGAACTAAGCGCAACTGCACAGCCGCAAACGTTCGAGCCAGAGCAGACTTTAATTTGTGCTTTATGTCGTTGGTTAAATGGCGCAGTGGTAAACACGGTTGCCTCATGAACAGCGTGTCCGAGGTTCAAGTCCCAGCAGTGGCGAGGATATGCACTACTGACGAGCCGAGCTCTAATGAGAGCGAAACTCGAGTCAAGTGCTTCTTTTCGAAAGGGGCCGACTTGAAAGTCTGTGGGAATGCGACAGCTGCGACCAATTGTGTGTGATGTTCAATCCATTTGAAAATCAAAATCCCCTACTACTCATCAGTAATCATTGTGAAACCTAAACTAGCTCCACTCATAACCAATCAATTTCGCAATTTGGATCGACGACTGAGCAACCGCTAACAAACACGATGTTGACTGACTGGCTATCCATAATTACGTGTCAACTGAACGAAGTTCGCCAGTAGAGAGCCTCCAAGCTCAAGCCGTTCCCTATTCATCTTTGCCCTTGCCACCACTTTTGCATGATCTGTGTTGACCTCGTGACCTGTGTCCGCGCCAAGGTGACATAGTTGTGGTCTGGAGTTGGCTCGTCGCATTGCTAATTTGTGTTCGTGCAAGCGTGTGCACAGCCGTTTGCCTGTCTCTCCCACATATAGTTGGACAGGCATGGAATCGCGTAAACCACGCCAGACCGTTCACCAAAACTGACCGGAGTGTTGAGTTTGGCTTGTGTGATATTTGGATGCCCAGTGATTGGAGTATCCTTTCTGCTGCTTCAGATGTGCCGTGAATATATGGTACTGTCATTCGCGTCTTGGGTTCTATATGTTCAGTCCTTGTGGAACCTCTGATAGATGCCCTTATGAGGCTACTGAGGTACCCATTGAAAGTGAACAGATTGAACAGGTGCTTTCGTTCTTGTCTTCTGTGTTCCATTGAGCCACAGCGCTTACCTGCACGTCGAAATAATGTTCGCAAGCAGCTTTTAGATGACATCAGTTGTCGGCATACGATAGACAATGGTTTCAAGCTTGCCACCGGGTCTTTTTCTGACCGATACATCGAGAAACGCCGGACGTGAAATTTTTTCCTCTGCATGTGTGAAGGTTATTCCACCTACTATGTCATTCAAACAACTGAGGAACTGGTCCAGCTGAGTCCGAAGGTAAAACAATGAAAGTGTCGCCCACATATCGAAGCCATATTTTAGGTCAGAATGTCTGAAAGCCTGCAGACTCGAAGTGCTTCATTACGACGTCTGCAAGTAATCCTGATATAGGTGAGCCCATTGGTATGCCTTTCTTCTGCAGGTAGACTCGGCCGTCAAATTGTGGGCAAGTCTCCGTGCAAAGCTCCATTCACTGAATCAGTTCTTTTGGGAAAAGACTCGCCCTATTGCGGAGGCTATTCTCCTAAGCTATTAAGAGCTTTAAATTTTCCGTCGTGAGTTTTTCGGTATGTTAGTGAAAAGCGATATAACATCGAAAAAACCAGTGCATCGTCTTTTTCCAATTCCAGTTTCTTAATCCGCCTCAAGAGGTCAGTCGAGCTGTTTGCGTCATGAGTATCGTGAGGTAAACATGGCAGGAGAAGACGAAAAAGGAACTCCGCCAATTGGTAGTTCGGGGCTGTCTTGGATGCAACTACTGGCCTCAATGGTACTTGATAATTGTGGACCTTCGGTAGACCGTATAATCGTGATACTGGTCCCTCAATAGGTCTAAGGTATTCAGCCTGTTCTTCTGTAAGTTTTTTTCATTTTCTCAAGACCTGTCACAGTTTGGGTAATTCAGGCCCTCAGATCTTTCGTATGTTTTTCTGTGACGTGTTCGTATGCTGTGGAGTCTCGTAAAATGTCGTCCATTCTGTCTTTATAGTCCTGTCTTTTCAATACGGCTATGGCGTTCCCTTTTTCGGTGGATAGGATGACAAGTTGGTCGTCCTTCTTAAGTGCCATTAGTGCTTTATTTTCACTAGTTGTTTAGATTTTTCTTGATTTTCGACTGGTCAGCTGTTGACACACCTTTGTCGTGACAGACTATTATATTTACTCATCTTGACCACCGAGTCAAAATATGCAACAAATTCTGTTGTTGATGCGTGCGCATAATTGAATTTCAGACCTTTTAACAGAACGGCCTTTTCGTTGAGTATCAACTGATGGTTTCATAGGTTGTATACAGGTTGTTTGTTTTGTTTCTTGGGCAGAATGAGGCCCTGGAATATATATATATATATATATATATAATGAAGCACAGATTTTACAAGTTCATGTTCACCAATAACGAAAGGTGTCGCGAGGTGATGTCACTTTGTTTACTGTTACCATTAGCAGACGTAACACGTTAGATTTTATATAACAAGAGGATAACATCAACACAACTTGTCAAAATTTGTGCCTTACACACGCCGATCTGTGAGTGTCTGTTTCAAGGCGGCTAAACTTCTTGAGTCAAAAGTTAATGTACTCACTGTGTTCTAAGTCAATAACTGATTACCACTGCCTCAGAAAATTTGAAGAGCCTTGTGTTCAAGTTAAGCGGGCGGTAGCCGGACCAGTTCATCCTGACGGCATAAAGATAAGTGTCGTAAAAGTTGTAGTCCAGCGTGAGAATTAGTTAAACGTGACGCACACCAATAATTGGAGAGTAATTAGAAAGCAATGAAACTGACTACGTCCGCATCTTTTGTGAGCAAAAACGTGGTGCATGCTCCTTCATCGATGAAGCTTTGGTAATCACTAACTGCTTTGGGTTATGCACGCATATCAGCAGTGGCTGATGCTAATGTGTCAACCAACTTACCTGTACCGAAGGTGTGTTCAACAACCGATGACGTCGAGTTCTCAATTAGCTACTGAGACACTAGTATATGTTAAGTCACCTATGGATGTGTTCTGAAATCCATGCTGTGAATGAAGAATAACATTCGCAACTGAGCAGCTTGGTAATTACAACTAGAGTCCGCTCGCAACTTTTGCTCTTATCATTTGCTTTAATCCTTGTTTAAAAGCAGGTTGACCTAAATTTCATGCCTAGAAGCAGTCTGTGCCAAGATTTCAATCACTTATGTCTTATAGTAAATTCTAGTTAGCTGCTGTTGATAACCGTCTAACAGCAATACATTCGACAAAGTTTCTCCCTGTTTATTGGCGCTGTCTTCCGTACCTACTTGTCTAGCCCTGTGGGGCATGGTACGGATTAAACTGTGCATGTACACCATCAGAGCTAATGTTGAAAATTGGAAGTTTTAACCACCGCGCTTCGACTTTCTTTACGTAGCACGTTGCACTACCATTCTGACGCAGACTGATCAAAATGCCTGAGACTTGTAGGCTTCACTGACTCACTTGTCTGTAAGTTGAGTTGTAGATTAGATGAGATCAGAAGTTGATTGAAATGAACCGCATCCGTAAATTCGGAAATACGGCCCATAGGCAATTTCTAGGAGAAACAATAGAATTCGACATCGGAATGGACACTGGTAGATTCTGACAAGAAAAAAAATCAAACGTGGGGGCTGTCAAGCAGACTTAGATTTGTGAATAGTGAAACGCCATCGACATCGGACATTGTAATGCAACTCGCAAGCACATTCCAGAATGTTATGCATAGCTTAAATGAGTCTGTTACACTGAAGTGTTCATTGGTTATGATGAGAATGTTCCAAAGCACTTTTACAAAGTGCTGCATGCCGATTTGTCCATCACTATAAATGATCTCAACGGGAAGTTTCTTTTTATGTAGGTCTGTCGAAATCCTAACACACTGACATGGTTTGCAGTACCATTGGATTACAGCGATAGCTACAAATACTGTGAAGCAAAGCAAGGTCAACGCGACTTTACAGCGCTTAGGAACGCAGGCGATATAGCCCTGTGATAGTCCGTATTAATCAGATTCACTACGGGAGAGGGAGTGAAATCTCTTCTTGGGTAGACCGCAAATGGTTGGTCACGACTGTCCGAAAGTGCAAATTAGCTATTTGAGAATAATTCTAATAAATGCATTGGCTATAGTTATGCTTCATCACTTAACCATTCCCAAGACGCCAGTCGGTGCTTACCTGAGGATGGAAGCCATCCGTTTGTCATTTATGAATGGTAAAACTAAAATGATGGACCCGTGTCACTCAGTGTGTCGCATATGTGAAATGGAGCACACTGTTCCGGAATTATTTAAGCTAATCGGTACTAAATCAGTGTAATTACTCTAAGCCTCAGAACCAGTACAGATGACAGTTCACGAAAGATGCTACTCGTCCTAAACTGCAAAATCAACTCAGCAATGTCAGATCGTGAAGAAAACAATATTACTGGATTTAATATCGTTCAACTTAATCGCCAATGTCCACGTTGACCAAAATAATGCTGTAACATGCAAACAGAAGGCCAGGCACAGATCATATCCAAAAATACTTTACGCAACATGTCACAGTAGTTTAGGTAAAATTTTCCACCTTGGTCACCTGACTGGTTATTGCTCCGTGATCTTCGTGCACAGCGTTGACGCAACTGTCTGGAAAGTGAACAGAACACCAAAGTACGAACTATCACTTCGAACTCGATCCTAGCACGCATATTAGTTTCGATCGCGCGTTACACTACCCCGTTTACAGCGTTTGTGCAGAACAGGTTTTTCTCGACAGCCACCGAGTATCTTGAACAACCATTCGGGGCAGTATCGAAAACGCATAATGCAAAGGATATTCATGTGAACAACTGGGTTATCTAACACTCAGAATGCCATGTTTTGACAACGTAAAACGAGCATGCTTCAACAACCGCGATTCAATTCCTGTATCAAATGTCACACCGTGTGATTTGAAGGAGATATTGTCATAAAAACCTTCGAAGTCTTTTTGTTTTCAGAATTAACGGTTTTTAAAGTTGTCGCCATGTTGGTATGGACAAGCATTGTGAATTATGACATCCTATCGTTTATCGATATTGCAGTCGTATGTTCATGAGGCTATGTAATCCATCGTATGTGTGCATTCATGGTTGTAAGAAGAAATTTATCTGGATATCAATCTCTCGATATCTATATTGTCTTCTTTATCAATATCAAGTTCTTTTATGTTTTATGATCTCGTGAATTCCTTTCAAGCTTATTTGATTTATACTGCCTTTATGGACTAGTCTGCCTCTTTTAGATGTTCCAGTTACAACAGTTTTAGATGAAACCGTTTCCTTTTACCTGTTGTAATTTCGCCGATATTTAGTTAAAAACGTTGTTTTCAACAAAATCTACTTGCTAATGGTCATTTGCCTAATTCCGGTTTCATTTTTTAAAAAAACAATACCTATTAAATGGATTGTTGCGGTATGTTCAGCAGAGATTTTTTTCACAAGTAGCTTTCTAAAATCACTTGGCTAAGACCGTTCAGAACAAGTATTAATTGCCTTTTTCATGATTGTTTTATATGTCTCAATTGCACTCACTAAAGATAACCCGGATATTAAAACGGAGTAACAGGATATTAAGTAATTTATAGTTGTAACGACGGTTGGCTTGGTAGGGAGGAAAGATATGTTTGACAGGGTATATCTCGAAGTGGCCGATTGATCGGATGGAGCTGGGCATCACCTTAGGTGGTGGAAAACAACACTATCCAACTTACTATGTTCGGATGTTCTCTTGCCGGATATTATTAAAGAATTATTATGATACATACAAAGTATGAAGAGGTAATGACGCAGGAATTGGTGTGTAAAATTGATGCACAGTTTGTGGAAGTCGTTGCTTTTGCGGTCACTGAATACAACATAAAGTTATCACCGGATTTGCTTGTTAAATGATCTGAGAGCAAACTTATCGATATATGTTTACTAACATCATATCAACAGTCATTGGCACCAATGTGATTGAAATATCTCGGTTAGCATTAATAGAGGTCAACGTTGAAACATTCAATAACGAATGCAATATCTGCGGGGTATTAGTTAACCGTTTCAGTTTATTCAATGACTTAATCCGACCTGTTTAAATGTTGTTGATCTGTAAATTAGTAGGATTTAACACCGCTGGAGTGAAGCCTAAGAGTTCCCGCAAGTGACCACCAGCAAAATAGCAGATAGCAGATTTAGCTTTGTTGGATCTTATCAACAACATGCGTGTTATCGACTCAACCCCACAAATCATCGGTAAGACGTCACTTTAATCCAAACAGCTACCCACTAATTACTGTACTGAGATTAAGCGATTTGAAAGAAAGCGTAAGTTGTCCTTCAACATGTTTGCAACTTTCTACATGATGGGCTACAATCATACAACTACCTTGTAGCTATCATTCAAATGTTCTTCGAATGGGCGTAACAACCGTCGACAATTTCACTGATTTGTTTTCATGTCACTGAATTTGAAACGCAGTTGTCCCATGGTGATTTAGGTAACCAGTTTTCTGAATATTTTCACTGCTGCATATATATGTGTCATTCATAGCTAAAATTGCAACCCTCATGGTGCTTGAAGCGATTACTTTTTTTAAATGAACTATCGGTGTTAATCACACCGCGCTCAGCTTATTCCAAAATCCATTGTTAACATGCAACACACATACTACAACTCTCCTGCCTTATATGTGTGCACTCACCCATATGTAGTGCGGACCTGGATGTGTGTTGCGTTTTAAAACCATCACAGTTATTGCTACCTGAATAAGTTAGCTTAACTGGTGGTGACAAATGTGATTTTTGTTAATATGGCATCCGTAGTTTGTGTATAGGCATTTTATTAAGGCAGACCAAACAAATATTCTTCGTATCTGATTGTGTATAATTTCAACACTGTGCATATCAAACGCCATGCGCACTTATAGCTCTGCGTCAGCATAAGCAGCCTCGATCAATACGGTAATACTAGCCTGTGTTCTTCATTAGGAAAGAGCAGAAGAACGCATGCAAACTTTCAGCGACTTGTTGTTCATTTTTCAAATCGAGTCGGCTGTGTAGGGGGTTAAGTTATTGCGACATGTCAAATGAGTTGTTCATGACAATATTCTTGCTATTTCTATAGTGCATTTCTTCCGTGTTCCGTCCTTATCTTGTAAATGACTTACAGTATGTCATATATGCGGCTACATTTTGAATGAATTAAAAATACTGGGAAATAATCAATGACCGAGTAATTACTGGTCGGACCAACATTATATTGACTGCAATTATGCTACTGATACATCAATCACTCTATTTCAGTCAGATTACTCTTCATTAGTGTACCACATAAAACACGTTTAACAGTTCACGTGACCGTTAAACGAACGGCTTAAACGCAACGGACGCAATTATTTCTCAACAAATACTGAGTGATCAGTAGTACGGGATTTTTATTCTCGTATAGACTCAATATCAGATGGATTCTAGTCCCGGCCGTGGCGAGCATATGCAGCACTGGCATGCTCTTAAAATAGGTTGACTGGAAGGTCTGTGGGGATGCGACAGCTCCGATCAATTGTGGGTAGTGCTCACTCTATACAGGTATGTTCACACAATCACCGAATTTTATATAGAATTGTTGATGTATGTACGACAGTAATGGAAGTCAGGGATATATGAGCACTTTCTTCTCAGAGAGAAATGTGAGCTTTCATGTGTCAAACCGTGGATGTCCTCAACCCTTAAAACACTTTTTCGCTGTGCTCGCAGACCCACCAACCATGCTGTTATCCGATAAGACGACCATGTTCAGTTAAAAACGTTTCCATTTATTGCATGTGTCATACATTCATCAGCAGATGACACAGACATAAAATGGCAGAAGAGACGATTTGAGCTCAAGTAACTGACCATAGGACATAAAACCACGCTGTCTAAGTGTTCGCCAACAGATGGCCATTCGGTTATAGTGCCTGGTAGAGTACACGAGATATTTGTATTTCTTATGTTTACCATACTAGGTTCAGTGAATTAATGATTATATCACTTTATCCAGCGTCCACGACATACTGTTGTGGGTCAAGAACGTGGACGACGCAAACGTTGTTTATTCAGAAAACCAGTACATAGGTTAGGCGCTTTAGCATGACTAAAAATAAAAACACTCATCCGCGTATGACACCCATCTCAGAACGTCATGGTTGCCACGAACGCCAATGGTCAGTTCCTTTATGTACCAAGAACTACGCTGCATTTCAATGTTTTTGCATTTTTCTGGTGGCCTTTTAACTGTCACAATCCATGCTACCGCCTCACTACTGAATAGTAGTGATGTAAGCGGTACAGTGAGGTCACCCATCCTCATTAAAATACTACTGAAACAAAGTGTAGATAAAGTTCCCAGACCTGTGAAATATAACTGAACTTGATCGAAATTACGACCCCGGATTATAGATTGAATATATACGAACATACGCATTGATATAATTTCGTGAACTTTTTCAATAAATGAATAAGTTATGAATTACAGTGTAAACATTCGTATTTTGGACGTTTAGTGTTAGTGAACGTCTAGTCTCCAAAAGCCCTTCGTTATATTTTGAAGCTGGAAGCCCTGTAGAATAGGATTTACAAACCAGAACAGATAACTCAGAATGAAAAAATGAATCAGCTCAATCAGTCCTATCATGATTTTCTCAGCTGTTCCTACGGGTCAAATGTGGCTGCATTGAAACTAAACAAAAACGTAGTGGTGTTAAATACTCTCTTGCGGAAGTTTCAGAGTTTATTGCTCAGTAGCGTTCCCCCTAAATTTATCTCGCTAAACATCTAATGTCTAGTTAACCTGCATCAGCGAACCATAAAAAGCACCCAAGATACTAACAAACGTTGGAAGTCATTTAGTGTTGGTGTTGAGATAACCGATAGAAAGCTTTGCCATTATCAAGCCTACATGACTGTCCAGCTTGTTATCTAAAATTTACTCGGTCTCCGTCCTGCTTGTAGAGTTTCACGCCTGTCCAACTTATCCGCAGTTACTCGGTCGACCGGCAGCTTTCTCATATTATTCTGATTGTCTCAGGTCCACCATAGTTTTAATCTGTGTATCAAGGACTGATGTAGCAGTCTGACAAATGAATTGTTCTGACTATGCTTTGTTTTGATTTGAAACAGCGCGAATTTTGTACACTTCACTGATTAACTATGAAACAATATAGTAATATTATTCGATTTGTGTACTCAACCCGGGCGATCATGTCTTGGCCATGGTCATTGTATAACGCGTGGTTAGCAAGTGAACAGTTATAAAGTACGACCTGTATCGAGAATATCAAACTGCAAATTGCAAATTTAGTGCTCACTGAATTCATAAGAAGTTGGTCGGCAATTTGGTAAGTTCTGGACAGTAGAGTCCTAAAATATATGTTTGAGGAAGACTGTGCACGTTTTTGTGTGGAAAATTTCATGAGGCTAGATAAAGTAAGCGACAGATCTGAAGGAAAGATGTTACTATCGCTTCCAATAAACTTAGAACAAAAAGCTTGACTTATTTTACAGTAAACTGACACTGATACAACATAAGCGTTTGTACTACACTCACTTTGGATTCAACAGAACTAGTTGTCAACTGAAAGCACACAACGTAGTTGAAATATTAAAAAAATTCCTTTAATGGACTGTATATGTCATGGAGAAAAGAGAAAGAAAATTTATCATATTCCCGACTGATTGGCTCTAAACCGTTCAGAACGTATGGGTGTTTCACACAACTATACGCAGACAATAACGTGAAACATGATCAATGTTTCCTATCAGTTCAACAGTGAGTTGCATCATTTGACATGTTACCCGACCGTCACAAATTATTATTTCAGTTTACACTGCAACAGATAATATGAAAAATCCAAGAGTATCATGGTATTTTAAGATACGCATTGGAAATTAAGCAATAGACTCACAATAAAGCGTTACAATTTATTTCCAACAAACTTGAGAAATCTTACACCTTTCATCGTTACAGTCCTCCGCGTTACGAATCATCTAGCTTAGTGTGAATAAGAGGAAATGCAATCACCGATCTTCTTCTAAGGACAGGCCTAGAGTGTACCGGGTGATGTTGGCAGTGTGTTCACTGTCACGGTTTGTCAACTATCCAAGTTTGCTTTTGTTCTACAAAATGAGGACTTTTGTTTGCATTTCCCAAAAACGGAAATTTTTGAAAATAATGATTCGGGGTAGGTACTTCTGAACAATAGTTTTCAAATTTAGCTAGTGCATATATATAAATGGTGAATGACCACTTCGCCGTCGTTTCTTGGAATAAAATAAACACCGAACACAGCAGGAAGATTATACGACATCGCTGTGGTTTGGAACAGAATGAAGATAGGAGTAAGCTGGTGGACGAGACACGTATGGGTACACTAAGAATATAAAACATCCATAAAACATCACAACTGCTCACTGGAAGAACACAAGAGCGAAATTATCTGGCATATAATAAAGATCAAAAGCAGAACTAAGCAAGTTGCAGAAATATAATTAACGAGGTGACAGCATTTTAAAAAATTTGTCACCGATAGCACGGATGAGTTACAGACTTCTAGCAAACTTACCAAGAGAGTTGATGACGCTCTGAATAACTGATTCCATCAATACTATACATAACGAGTCCAGTTCTGTTGTATTATTCCACCTAATGTAAAACGACTGTTCACTCAATAAGACAATTATCGCCATGGTCTGTTCCATTGACTAATTTTGTGGTTCAATGTAGGCAGATTGCATTATTAATTATAATTGGAATGAATTCTGGAACAGCGTCTTCCATGTCACTCATGACGGACAATGACCAGAATGAACTCACCACTTTCACTGGAACATCCGCCACACACACGCCAATGTTGTGGAACACACCGCCTATCGCAAACCGGCCAGCGATTTGCGAATGGTGAAGTGGTGAAGCTTAACTGTACTCGACGTCTTAAAAAGCTGTATTCAAAACAATTTATATGCGCTTTTAGGCAGTATTGATGACGCACGTTTAATCCTCCAAAGTAACGATTTCATTCCCATCCACTTACCAAATTGTTTAACATCGATTATCAGAAGACTACCATGCTTGCGTTCCTAACCCCAACAAAACCACGTTCTTCTTTACTCAGGTCTGTCTGTCTGTCCTTTTCATCATAAACAGATGCTTTCTGACAAACCTCCACAAGAACTTATTCACTCAAGGAGAGATTTTGAAAGCCTTTCTGAATGCAAAACCAGCAATCAGTTCATACTGTTTTTAATATTTCAGTTTCCTATTCATCACCCATGTACACAAATATATGGGGCTCTCACGGCTTGTGGCTTCTGTCGTGCACACCGTGTGCATACGATCTTGTACGACTACTGTTTAGCAGGACATATTGAATTTGTTTTGCTCGTAGAACGAGGATGCAAAATTCAGATCGTTTTCGTCTTAAACGGATACACTGAGCACTGTGACGATATTCGTAGCAAATGAAGGCCGAACAAGCCGGATATTTGCACACTTGTTAATTATTGTTGACTAGGACACTCTTTAAAGTTGCGTCTTCGACTTATGGGCAAAACAAGTCTGCCGAGCTCCGTAAGCCATGAGCTACAGTACGTTGTGGTTCGATCGTATCCTGTGGCTTAATTGCGTCCACGACTTTCAAACCAAAGCGTTCTTCAGCTAGCTCAGATGATAACTTAGACCTGACTTTGTCCACTGTAAGGTTCATCTTGTAATCCGGTTACGTTAAAAGCCAGTTCAACAGTTGAGGGGTTCGACAAAACTATACAAAAGCAGCCTCCCCTTTCGGATCATTTGTATTAATGAACACAGCGTACAATAATTTGCCAAGGGTACTTTCGAACATTCCCATCTTAATGAATTATTGTTTCACTACCCGTTGTGTTCAGCTGAGTCACACATGACATTATAGAATGTGCGTGCGAGTGGCGTTAAAATGCCTAGTGTAGGTGGCGATTTTGCTATTGACAAATGTAAATCTACATAAGACCTTCCATATTTTATTTTTATCCCCACTTGGCTAACTTGGTTTTACATGCACCGAGAACATACGGTTTTGTAGTGACAGTAGTGAGCACCAGCAGACTGGTGCTATGACAATCGGTCGAATCCTATTTTAGTAACAATCGTGTGTACGGTAGCAGTAACCATACTGAATAAGGCAGCCCTCTCCGTAAATTATATATATATATATACATATATATATAGATGATACATTAGATTTTATGGAAGTGATTCATTTCCATCATTCGGTCAGACTTCCAAACCACTCTGACTCAAAGTCATCATCTTGTTGGAAATAGGTGACTGAGGGAAGCCTATCGGTTGTAAACATTTTGATCAATCTGCATAAGAATGTTACAGTATAACATGTTGTGTATAGAAGGTCGAGCGGGATGGACGGTACTCTTAATTTTTCTCGTTTGGTGTGATGGAGTACAGCCGTCACTTAGTCCGGAACCAGTTCTATAGGGCTAGACATTCCAATGACAGCATAAATAAAGAGGAAGAAATTGTGACGGTTGTCGTCCTGGTAAATGGTTGTATGGGACTGCTAATAGAACGTCATTGCAAGCCACGGATAGCCGAAATTCAGAGAAAGACCGTTGTTAAAAGTGATCAGACCCATAGACAATTTACTGATAAAAAATTGTGAAATACGTTGGGTAGCTATTTACACAAGCAGGTACTGTGGTGGATATTTAGTCAGCGGGTTAGGATAGGTCGCTAAGTCCAGAGAAGGATCAAGTTCACGAACACTTGTTTCTGAAAACCGATAATTGAGTTGAGTCGAGTGCATGTGATGCCCAAGCAAACCGTAAGAATCTTGGGTTAGGCTGACGCAACAGTATTCTGAATACACAAGATAAATTGATAGTGCGACCAGTGGTCAGAATGTGCTTGACGACCTGGTAATAATAGCTGCTTACCTGGCCGGTCTCCGGTAACACGGACTTCTGCACAAATTCATACAGCGGTTCTTTCACTAAGGAACTCAAGAACCTTTCGATTCTATGTAAGTAATACTCCCCGAAGTTTTATAAAAAGCGGTAAACACAATGTGGGGTAGCACTGATAAGCTTATCTCCTGTGATTGAAAGAACCGTTATCTTCTGGGTTCCTAAGTGGTTTATGAACCCTCTAAAATAACAGATACTGGCAACTGAGTGGCTGAGTCACAATCCATCCTCTTTGACTGTTTAGTATATTGTGGATGCAAAGCAATTAATGGGCACAGCAACCTCGATCACTTTCTCATTACGCGAACAAAACCATATGCCGCTAGCACTGATGGAACTCATGATGTTCAAGCAGCTTAGCCCAAATTTACACGCACGAGGTTTGCCCATGCAGTTAGCCTCGTTGCCATGGAACCGATTTCAATTTTGCTGGTATGTGTCACGTTCAAGTCATTTTTTGTCAATTGATTACTTTTTTGTTTAGTGATTGGTGTTGGGGACTAACAGGAATGTGCAAAGTTTTGACATCTGTCAATCTTTGTTTTTCTCCGCGGTGAATAAGTTATTAGACGTGCTGCTGCTTAATTTAAACCCAATGTTGCCCACATTCTCTGAGGTGACGTTAATCAGTAATAGCCGTCGGCAAATACATGTGCATAAACTACTGAGTCAAGCAATCTGTCTGTCTTTGAACAGGTATCAGCAGGTTGTCTCATGTAAGCGGGAAGTTTGGCTAGTTGCATCAGTAATATACGCTTGTTGTACAGAACTTAATGTTTTACGTTTGTTACTGAGGAGGGTAAACAAAATGTTAGCAGGTGGCCACAACTCCCTTCGTTACTGATGAACATGAACGAAGGAATTTTGTGCACTAGATTTTATATACGCAGATATTTATATATATATATATATATATATGTATATATATATATAGACTAGAGCAAACAAAGGATAGTATACTGAGTTTGAGTAGAGTAACCAGGATGGGCAAACGAATGTAGTAATAAGTCTTGTTCCAAGCCTACCTTGTGTAACGTGATGATGACATATATCAAATTCTACTCAGCCAATGTAACATTCCCAATCCAACTCTGGTTTATCCATATTGACCCACGATGTGGTATCATCTACCTTTTAGTTTACATCACGCAACACGTTCTCGAACTTCGTTAGGTGTGAAAGTTCATAAGAAGTATGACTATGACTGCCTAGTGACCTCAAATTACCCTGTTCTACTAATCACTCCTGTGGAATTCATTCCGATCTGAGTGTAATAATCCTTTTGGTAACATTGCTAGTAAACTAATGAAACATCAAACAAAAAGCCAAAAGAGTTCAAGTAACAATTAAACATTACTAAAGTGGTTGCAGATTCCGTATTTCCGTAGATTTTTCAGTTAGCTAATAACACAAGGACGTGCTATTCCTGATCTTTTTTTCTAGATAGAGCTCCCTTATACAACACGTCCCTTCTATGGCTGGGATATGAATTCCAGCCGTGTTTTCAAGAGACACCTGTGCTAGCCCCTGCACCATCGTCTTCGCGTTAGGCACGACTCATTGAGCAATTTGGTAAACTATTTTCACATCGCTTCTTTTAGATAAGGATTAGGTAAAATGTCTGTCAGAATGTGAAATCTACGACCCATTGTGTGCTTAATATTCACTACGTAAATAGCCAAACAAACTAAAAATCTTCACGTTTTTCATATAGCCATCAAACGCATGAATCTCGGTTGTGATCAAGGTTACTGTGATCTACCGCTCAGATGGTTTTTGTGAAATGTTCTTGGCGGTTCAGTTGAAGGATTACCGTTCGGTTCTAACTCAACTCAGGTCAAACAAACAATAGCCATTCGTAAGCTGCACTAAAATTTGTCCGGTAAAGCGTATGGATTCAGTAACAAATTGTCAAAATCTTCCATATCTTCGCCGATGTCTTGCTGTTAATCCGGACTCCCAATCAACGTTTACTCTCAATCCGAAGCAGACCTCTTCTTCAAACACACGCTCTTAGTTTTCCTCATTCGGCTCAGCTAGTCATCGAAATTTGGAAACATTTGATCTGAACATAGCGCACGAATCATCAGACTTAGAATAATGATGGCAAAAGGATGTGGTTTTTAGTGGCCAGAATGGATTTGTGAACACTGTTTGTCTCATAGATTATTATGCACGTGATACCAAAATAAATATGGTGCAACATGAACCGATTCAGTCATCACTTCCCATAATTTAGGTCTGAAGAGACCTTCAGTAAGTAAAACAAGCAGACAGAGAAAATATTAACGTTTCACGAAATTACCAATCTGGGATTATCATCACACTCTTCACAATCGACTGTGATACATGAAGATTTTTCTGTAGGTGCATGATTGCCGTAGAAAAACTTGCCAACCACAAAGGCCAACAGCGGGGTAAGAAGGGCAAGACAGAGAGCACTTCCCGAGGCGACATATAATAACTGCCTTCCGGTGAAGTGATCCAGTAGTGTACCCCATATAAAACCACCAATGCAAAGACTCACGTCGAACAACGTTGCATTCATCAGAGCTTGCATGCTCGCAACAACACCACTCGACACACCCTTCGTGTCGCATCCAGCCTGTGCTGATTGGTTGGCGAATGCGTTGTAGAGTAGTGGAAAAGCTGGACCGAATAGACAGTCGGTGATGAGGTAGAACCAGTAATTGTGAAAGAAGGCGAATGAAAGTAGACGAAGAGCGAACAGTACATGTGCGGACGAAGTGCATATGGTCTCACCGAAACGTCGAATAAACAGTCCAGACACGAAGAATGCAGGTATCTCACTCACCACAATCATTGCAACCAAGATACCCATGAAGTATGGTGGAATGTTGAATTGTTGTGTAAATATGAAAAACTGGTATTCGAATAGAATTGCGTAGACTAATCCGGACAGGAATGCATTGAGCAAACATGTCAGCATGGTTGGTGAACGAAGTGCTGTGAGTAGAGCCTTTTTCAATTCCATATTCATTGGTTTGACTTCTTTGGAAGGAATGCCACTGATGATGGTTCCAATCAGTGCAAATATTCCGCCCAATACAATGGCCGATGTGTAGTTGGAAGTTGTTGATCGTGAAATTTCGGGACTGGCAAATGTTGGCATGCGTTTGTGTTGCTGACCCATTCCTTCATGGGAGAATCCGGAAATGAACGCACCGGCCACTACAGCTCCGAAAACGTAGCCAGCTGAACCGAATGCCCGTGATCGACCGTAGAAGTGCGTTTTCTCCGGACCAAGAATACCATAGGTGGTGGAATCTAGCAGGTTGGTTAGAGGTGCGTGTGCCATACTTACGAAACACCGAAGCACGCTTGCCATTGGAAAGAGCCATGGATCTGCGCGTGCTGCGTGAGTTTTGTAAGAAGAGAGGGGAATGAATAATGCTCGTGATAGTTGAGTGACTTCAATGGAATTACCAGCAGATGTTTTAGTGTACGCAAATAAAAAACAAATATCAAACTTCGGAACATTTATGATCAGTCTACTGGAGGAAGATAATTGGTTTTAGATGCTAGGTGGTTTATCAGTCACTATCCAGCAATCGCGACACTTGTTGGGACAATGTTTCTCAAATATGCGACAACTGCGCTCATATGAAATTTACATAATAGACCACCTTGTAAACTACCATCTTCTGTCCTGTGTGATAGTGATTTTGGACGGCTAGGCGCTTACAAAATCAATCCACTCAATGTCTTGGAAATTGTTGGGGGTCACATCAACGCTTTCTGATGATATCAGTTAGGATTGCTAAACTGCACAACTGTGGGTGTACAACATTATGGTTTCATTCTCGGTTATGTTTTTCTCTTTATCGATAAGCCGCAACCGAACGCAAATTATACAACAGTAGACAATCGGTCACTACCGTCTGTTTCGCGTAAAACTGTATTTATCGTTCAGGTGCTTCAGATTTATACATTCTTAATATGCATATGACAAGAAATGGCAGTTTGTCCGTTTTAATCAGAAAAACATCAGAGTGGTTACTCATCCGAGCAGCTAGAGTCAACTTAGCTGATGTTCACCTAGACTTACGGTTGGTTCAGGGCAAAAGATTTAGATCTGTCTACGTTTAACCGGAAGCCACCTACAAGATTAAACTACTTATTGACATAATCCTATATAGGTACATCGAAACAATATTGTAAAGTGATCCAACCATAGTCATTCCTTTACTTGACTACAAATCAGGCATGTCCTCATTTAAGGATAAGGCAGCGTTTCCCTAGATAATTTTACGTCGTTAAATCGCAGGACGTTTCTTCTGACTCGGATCCGGTTAATTACGGCAAATTCAAGATGTAATTTACGTGTTACATTGAAGTGAACTGACATACTATACTTAATTATCTTTGTAGGATGGCTTGCGAGGCAGTAAAAGATTGTACACTGTTTCCACAATAAACGACCTACTTAAAAATGGAACAGATATTGCACGACAACATTTGGGTAGGTGTGTTAGTTTGCACAATCTCAGCCTCGCGAGGTAGCAGTGAAAACCCGTGTTGTTCAATGTCCCGCTGACGGGCTGATACGGTCGTTCTATCGTAGGATGAATTATTGCCTCGCCTTCAAAATAATGGACTACTAACCCAAATGGAACTACTTGAGTAAAAAAAAGCCAATTAAGGAAAGACTATTCTTTAGCCTTCAGTTCAAGTAAGTGGACCAGATCAACTCACAAAGGCACCAGTATGTGTTTCTGAATTCGCCGAGATCGCTTTACAGTATGTGGGAGTAACCAGGCATACTTTGAAAAGTTTCGGAAAGCATAATTGATGTACGTGTAATCTTTCAAGTCTTGTTTTGAATACAATAATCGTTTTTTGTATGAGCGTTCTTCACAGACTTTTAGGCTGTAACAATGAGACTGTCATGGGTAACACGTGCGATATCGGTGATACCTCAGAAATTTAGTCTTTATAACGGAAGACGAAAGCAAATTTATCCCACTCATGTGCGTCACGAATGAGTACGATAACTAATTTCTGTTTACAAGAGAAAGTGGGTCAGCTGATTTGCCAGAGTCAAGGGATATCCAACCCCGAAAAAATTCCTTACAGATCAAACAGTCACACACACAAGTGGCCTAACAACGTCTTGGCACTTCGATAGAAACAGAGTTCGCTTCAGTCACCTCTCCACTGAAACACTTGAATCCACAGGATGAAGGAACTGTAAAACCAACTATAACTGACAGCTGTCACTTGAAAATACAGTACTTTTCGAACTTCACGAACAAGCACAGCCGTCGGTTATTAATGCTGACAGAATCGTCCTATTTCAAATGAAAGGCTTTTCAGTTGTAGTCCTTCACAAATAAAGATGTCGTTTAAGTGCCCTCGTCAAATCTACAATCGGGATGCCAACTCCAACAGCTACCACTGTTGCCCTTCTGCATGTCAAATTATTCAGTATTCACACATTCGCATGTGGGTCACTGGCACCATTGGCACGGAGAGTCAGTTGCTTCCTCCCAGGTGGGAACACATTATGGTGAGCGTCAGAAATATGGTTGGACGTTACGGTATGTAGCAAGCGAATGTTGACTGAACATTAGATGGAAGCCAGACTGCATGATCAATTGCTCGACATACGTTAGTCTGTTAACACTGAGTATACGTGAATCGAACTTCTTGAATTAATTTGCCTTCAAGTCGAAATTTCCATGATACTCTACCACACTTGAGAGTGAACTTGGAGGCTGCATGCGATTATATCCCTCTCTTTCACAAACATTCCCATTCTATCGAATTACAGTATGTTATTTCTACAGTCCACGAAGTAACCCCCAAAACCACTTACCTTAGTTTACCCTTCATGATTTCTTCAGTGTAACCGTTTGCGGAAACCCGATACTTTGTACCTGAGTTGCTGAAACAAAGTAACTGCTAAAATATTTTATACCTACGCATTGTTATCGTAGCTGCAGTCTGAACTGTGTTGAGCAAAATCGCACAAAAAAGAAATATCGCGAACGGAACAATCTCATCTATGCTAGGTCACATAAAAGCATTCCGTGAATTCGTGCACCATGACAGAAGCGTTAATTTGCACTGAAATTCTACCACCAGAATGTAATCCAGCGTATAGCCCGTGCGGAGTTCGTGTGTCCATTTGTCTCCTACAGTTTTATTTATCGTCTTACTAATTTAAAAACAATCCGTAGTTTGCCGTTTTACTTCTGCTTTTCTGTTTGTTTATGTATGCACTGTCTCAGTCTGCAAGAACCACGAAATAGCTGCTATTTTCCCGTGTAATCTGCGTTAGTTTTTACTTCAGTTCTTAATTGAGGTGTGACTCATGTTTGTTTAATCCCATGCACAAATTTTAGGACAAAACCAAAAGTTTGTCAGACATTCTCGCAATCATTAGTTATAGAAAGGCTATGAATTTTGATAGGTTGCAATACTCCAGCTGTACTTGTGAGGTGTTGCTGAAAGTTACAGAATGAATCTTAAACTGCAAGCACAGTGGCTGCTTTTAAATGGATTTAGAATTTCGGCAAATTATAGAATTTGTACTGAAAAATATAACAGTATACGGATGAATCTATAACTGCGTAGCATTGAAGTTAGCTCAGCCAGATCCCGTTAAACAGAAACATACAATCTACATGAGATACATACATACTCGAGTTTACGATAAACATCGACATGACTTTGTCACCAGATAGATTCCGATGGCAGAGTAAATATTGTGTACATCGGGTAGAAAACCAATATTACTCATTAGTCAATTGCCTGCAATTTTCCTGTAATCTGTGTGAAACATCATGAAGTTCATAGGGCACGAAACACGATTTCCAAGCGATGTTATGGTCAATGGCGGATTCTGGTTGCTACAATTTTTTCAGTACTGACATTATATTAGTACTTGTCCCAATTTAGCTAGCCAGTAGCATATGTCAGTAACTCACCTTACGGTTGCTCGCCGTGAATTCTGAACAAGAGTATGTTCCTATGTGATATATTGAATATTCAACATAAAATGAGAAGGTAAAAGTCATTTGAAAATAATCGACATTCACTGAACAAGAAACATCTCAAACTGTTAAATAAAAACTGTCCAAGTAGTGAATTAACTCTGATGAATCTTCACTTTTCTATCAATGTTATAACAAGGCTTGCTGAATTATGAACACGGTTACGTTTTTTGTTTCATAACTTAGTGTCTTTCTAGGCAAAAGTTTTAACGATCATTCCAGCACCATAAAAACAATAAGTGAAGTGACCTACACCAAAAATGTGTAAACTGATAAGCAGCCTACGTTTGGTCATCGTTTGACTATAAGTTCCGAGTTATTGCTACCTGTCAGGTCAATGTCTACGATTGAGTGCACACGTGCTAACGTGGAAAAATTCGAGAGTCCGGACCGTGTAGTTTTCACATAAGTTTCAAGCCAGTTGATCGGTACGAATTACTTCTCTTCACTCGTTTATCAGCAATCTGTTGACAGAACCATATACTGGTGTTGACTGCAGACGAGGTAAAATTCCAAACCACAAAACAATCACAAGGTGTCAAAGTTCAAAACCAGTTCAATTACTACCATCGGTACAAGATTTTGTGATAAAGTACTGCCTGGAAGACAGTTTTCATCTAGCAACGTGGTTAGAAAGTCTAAACTTGTCTGACAAACTTGACTCTGAACCGCTGTTCACAAATGTGCCGTCGAAAGAAACCATCAGTTTTTTCTACTCTAAATCAGATGAACATTGTAGTCTCGGTAAGTGAATTCGAACGTCTACTTTTGTTGTGCGCATCCAACGTAAGTTTTAACTTTCAAGGCCAGGCTTATCGTCAGATTGGTAGAGTCGTAATCGGCAGTTCACGTGGTCCGGTTTCAGCCGATATCTTTGTGGGCAAACTGAAAAAGCAAATGGCGAGCAAATTGGGCAGTATTGTTCTTTATAAAAGGGATGTTGACGATATGATTATAGTCATAAATGATCAGATGCAACCAACAGACCTGTTAAACCAATCGAACTGTCTACGTCCAAACATTCGCTACACTTTGGAAAGGAAGACTAATGGCCGACTGTTGTTTCTGGATATCACCATAACTAGCAGAATGGATGGATCCATTCAACGTGTTATATATCGAAGGAATACGTGGACCGGTCAGTACCTACACTTTAACAGCTACGTTTTGGTAGCATATCAAAATGAGGATTGATACGAACGCTATCTGACCGAGCCAGACGACATTGTACCAATGACACCCTGGATGAGGAACCTCGTCAAATAGAACAGACTTTAGATGAGACCCAACTGTGAAAAGTCAGGGCTTCGGCTGGATTCGAACCAGCGACAGAAACACCATGCCTCTACGCGGCAAGCGCTCTACCAGCTGAGCTACGAAGCCACGCCAGGAGCTCGGAAATTTCACATTTGGACTCGGTTACCCACCCGTCCCACTGTCTCATATGGAATCCACCAAATGATTCAGGGGATCGACTGCCCCGGCAGGATTTCTCGAACAGTTCACGCTGGAATCCACCAACGCCACTGTAGCTCAGCTGATAGAGCGCTTGCCGCGTAGAGGCATGGTGTTTCTGTCGCTAGTTCGAATCCAGCCGAAGCCCTGACTTTTCACAGTTGGGTCTCATCTAAAATCATTAATCTGCCAAACTACTCATTAGTATCAGTGGAGTTGGTGGATTCCAGCGTGAACTGTTCGAGAAATCCTGCCGGGGCAGTCGATCCCCTGAATCATTTGGTGGATTCCATATGAGACAGTGGGACGGGTGGGTAACCGAGTCCAAATGTGAAATTTCCGAGCTCCTGGCGTGGCTTCGTAGCTCAGCTGGTAGAGCGCTTGCCGCGTAGAGGCATGGTGTTTCTGTCGCTGGTTCGAATCCAGCCGAAGCCCTGACTTTTCACAGTTGGGTCTCATCCAAAATCATTAATCTGCCAAACTACTCATTAGAACAGACTTTATTAGACAACTGTTATCGGGGAGGATTTATAAAGAAGTTCGACCTCAACAGTGCACAAAGTAATTATCAACCCACAGTGATCACAAAGGCAGTATTTGTACAACTGCCGTTTAATGGAGACTGTGTGTCGAATAAGTGAACAACGTCTAAGGTCAGTTGTACGCACGTTGTTTGCCGCAAAACCAGTGATCGTGTACTGAACGGTTCGAGCTCCCACGGCCGCGGTTAAGCAATCAACGCCTCAGCTTGCCAAATCAAATGTAGTCTATGAATACAAATGTGAATGCGTAGCATCCCATGTTGGCAGGACTAAGCGCCAGCTTGGAACCAGGTTTGCCGAACACTTACCGAAATGGGTTCAACAAACTGCCACACAATCGGACAGCTTGACATCAAACACCCTGAAGGAATCAGTGTCATTGATTATCAAGCGTCACTTGATGACCCAACGTGTGCTTGACTTATCAGTCATTTCATGTTGTGTTCTCTACTCAAATCAAACGATTGCTACGGTATGTGGAGGCCATTGCGATCGAAAACCGTCATCCCATTTCGTGCGTATAAAAAGAACTGTTTGTAAGGTTGATGCTGCCTTAGTAGCAATCAAACTGGTTTTGAACTTTGACCTTTTGTGATTGTTCTGCGGTCTGAAATTTTTACGGTTTTTCTCGTCTGCAGTAAATACCTGTAGAGATGCAACGAAATCTGCTCGAGCATAAATCGTGTAATGTCAGTCTTTTGTCGGCCCCATTCAAATTTTCAACGGGAAATGGTTGTGTCAAGAACCACATACCTTTCCTACTGCTGCACTTCTTCTGGTCGAGAGTGTTCAGCAAAAGAAAATGCATCCTGTGCACTCGAACAGGTACAAGAACTAAGCCAGCTAAAATTTAAATGTGGAATAAAACAACTTGGTAGTGGAATCTATTTCTCCAGTTAGACAGAACCGCTAGAAAACTCGAAAAAAAACTGTAAACTATACGATGCTGGTTGAATTAGACTGCTGAAATTTTGTTCCAGCTCAAAGTAGCAACAAGAATAATAACTAATATCACTATATACCTCGATAGCCATAGGGTTCAGAATCAAGCTAAAGTCAAGAATTTCTACAGGCAGATCAATCATTAATCAATGTTTCCATCAACTCATTCACCAGCAGATAGCTACTTTACTGTCAAAATCCCAATGACCTACCTGTAGTCATTAAAACTGACTTCCGCTAAATAAACAGCCGGTTTTCGAACGTGGTGAATAAAACTTCCAGCCAACTTGCTCTCCTACAATTGGGACCTCCGTTCAACTCTTCTAAATGGTTAATTTGGTGTCCGGTGCAACTAGCCACTTTCTTAAGGTCGGAAACAAGAATGGGACGGAGGTTTTTACAAAACGGTTTTTCTTTATCATTTTGAAGTGCTACCATTTAGTGAACTCTTTGGAATATGTCAGTCATTTCTTCATCTAACATGGCTAGTGTCGAACGTAGGAAATAGGGTTTTGTACAGTGAATGGAATATGGTTTGGCTGGCGTATTAGTTGCATGTGTGTTTGGTTATGGGGCGGTTTGACTTATCACATGCAATGAGTGCTGTCCAGCTGAAACTGTACTTGTGCTTGATTCACTGTGCTCAAAACCCCTGAAATCTAAAATAAGTAGAATTGATTTAACGGTCATGAACGTTTCAAATACAATGCGAGCATTCCCGGAAAACGAATATGATTGAGCGTTTACATATGTCAGTTCAGTTGTGTCTAACGTGAGATTAGTAGTGTAGTAATGAATACGATTGCCTCATGAAAGCACGGCCAGAGTTCGATTGTCAGCCACGGAAAAAACATGCAGTACTGGCTAGGTCTAACAAGTACCCAACCCGAGTCTATTACCTCTTTTGTAAAGAGGCCGACTGAAAAGTCTATGAGATTGCGATACCCGCCGTCAATTATTGGTGATATTCAAGCTATATGAATAAAGTAGTCAATCTAACACTAATCCACAACACAATCAAGTCAAACACTGACACAGAAGTTGGTCGAGACATTAAATGGGCAAGATCACTGTGGATGCTTTCGGCTGGTGAATCACTTCAATCTTATGCATCCTTATTGTCTTATTTGATATAAACGACTGCGTACAGAAACTAACCTGACCTAGGTTACTATCAACTCGTCCACGTAATGAACAATCATAGGAGTTTGTACAGAGGGAAGACATTTTAGTTTAGTTCACACACTGGGAAAAAACAGTCGATCCACATTATTTGACCCTCACAATACACTAAGAGAAGTAAACGTCAACCGAAGTCAAGAAATGAATCATAGTTCTTGATTCTTTCAGTATTCGAGAATACGTTATTGACGATGATAACGTGCTAACGTCGAAAAGGGTGACAACAAAAAAGACAGTGGCCTGTAAAGAAAACACATCAGAAGAAGGTGGCTCGCAGGCGGCTCAGTTTGGAAGAAATGGATTTGTTTAAAAAACATCATTGGCTACTAATTCTGTTATGCAACTAACTTTAAACTTTCCAGAGATTTGTAGAAAAGCAGACGTGTCAAACTTGATCATACAATTATCAGTCATCAAGTACAAAACTACAATCTGCTTGAATCAAATTACTCTCTGCCGTTCTATACCACATATCAATCTAGAACGAATGATCCAAATTAATGGCTATATTTGGAGCTTTACGTCGTTGTCGGAAGAATGGAAACCGTCGAGAATGACTCAACGATGATGCGCCTATTAGTTAACCGTTGTTGTCACAGTTTGTATAACCAAACTAGCATTAACAATGGACTTTTTGTGCGTCTGCATCAATAAAGTTTTCCCTTCATTAGTAAGGCAAAAAAACAAATAGATTTCCGTCAATTCGCGACTTTGTATGTGAATATTTAACTGTCTTTAAACGTTAACTTTAACCGGAAGCCACTGTGTGTAATAAGTTGCCTTATCATCTAACACACAGTAACAGGAGGGACGTCTTTGGTAAACGACATCTCTATTGGAGTTATGGAAACAACTCTTAAAGAGAGTAGATATATCAGTCACAGTCTTTGTGAGTGATCTACGGATAGGTTTTTGTGTGGCGTATGACAACAGACCTACAACAGTGTTCATCGATAACTATAAATCAAGTTCGTTTTTGAAATTTTTAAAAGCAAACTATTGTATGTAGCACGTTCTGAGCGCTAGTAACTATGTGCCAGCTTGTCTAATCATCTCATCTATTGTATTCCAATTCCAGATGTGTAAATCTAAGAAGTACACGTGGCGTATTAACGTGGGTTCTGAGGTTTCCTCACCTGGCTTCTGATTTCTTATCATAGTACAGTTGTCCTGTTGTGAAAAGATTTCTTTCTGACACGTGACCAGCGTAACATCAGGTCCGGCAACGGTCTTATCTTGAGTTGTTTTATCTTGTATCAAGGAATGCTGCTCAAAAACGGCAGTTTGAC
>LUCH01003621.1:31955-65142 GCA_013368495.1 Paragonimus heterotremus | reverse complement strand
CCGCCGGATCGAAACAGTACACAAGCCCGACCACCTCGGCAAGGTAGCAGTATAGGCCGGAAACATGAATTCATTATCTAACATTAAACCTACGTAGTCACAGCAATCTTTCAGAAGCACTTTCTGTTTTGAGGCTGTAAAGCGCTTGCCAAAGTACTTAGCCGAACGCAAAATAGCGTTCAGCGATGCTTGTCCCACGTGAAAGTTGTGAAGCACTAACGCCTTGTCGTCAGCATAATCAAGATCAGGCAACCTTCCATCGGATCGGAGGTCCATGTAGGCATCGTTTGACTGCCGCAGACGGTCCTACATTATTTCGTCTATGACGAAATTGTGCGAAAATATTGAAAAGGTACTGACTTGACGTACGCAGCTGATAGTGCTGAAACTGTCACATAGTTCACCGTAAACTCCAACCTGAGCTGAAGTGTGGGAATAAAGCGCCGACAGTGTGTTCACATACTTAGTCGGTACACCCCTGCGTTTAAGTCAGTCTAAAAGTGCAGATTGATCCACCGAATCGAACGCACTTTTATAGTCGAGGAATACGACGATTGTTGGCCGGCAGTATACACGATGCTGCTCCAAAATTTGACGAAGGGTAAAGATATGATTTATACATCCCCGGTCAGAACGAAACCCTGCCTGTTCTTCTCTAATGTTTAACTCACGAACTGCAGTGAGTCGACGAAGTATAATGGAGGCCAAAATCCTAGAAATGACTAGGGTCAACCTAACTCCCCCATGGTTTTCACGAGAGCTCCTGATACCTTTTTTGAATATAGTAACTATAATCGCGTGATCCCGGCACTGAGGGATGGTCTCCGTCATCCACACAATATGAAGCAACTGAGTCAGTGCCTCTACTAACGCTTCTCTGGTATCCTGTTCGGCTGCTTACACTAATATATAAACGTTATGTATTATACACTCGTAAGGATGCAGCGAAATTTGTCCGGACAGAAATCGTACAATATCAACTTACTGCCTCCTTATTGATGTTCTTGACGCTGAAAGAATGTTACTGTGATGTTACAACAACAATGTTACGACGATTAACTGTTGAGAAACTGGCTTTACCATCGGTAAAGCGCAAGTAACAAACCAGCTTGAAAACTGCCTCAGTAGTTCCCACTCCGAAGATCCTGATAGCTGCTGGACTCAAATCTCACAGGCCATTCAGAAAGCAGGTACTGTAGCATGCGGCACAGGGGTACGTGGGCTAAAAAAAGCATCAGATTTCAGAGAAATCCGTGGAGTTGTTAGAAGCCAGACGGAACATTCCTCCTGGCAGTTCACACAACAAATCTAGAGTAGATATCCGTAGGAAACTTAAACGCAATCTGATCGTGAGGCTTGGTTAGTGGAAAAAGTTAAAGAAATGGAGACCGCGTTTGTCTCAGGGAATACCAACAGACTATTCCTGCTTATCCTTACCACCGGTCTCAGGTAAACGTCTGTCAGTGAAGCTATCAGCGAGGCAGATGGCACACTAATCTATAATAAGTCCAGAAGAGTGAGCACATTGTGATCTTGACGGATTCACGTGCTCCCCTTAAACTCTCGTTCGCAGATGGCGTTTGCAGAGAGCGTTCCATGCAAGATGGTTTCTAGGTCTGAAAGTGCCACGATCCTCGGCCACCTATAAGAGTACCGACGCAGTAGGATTCTTTGCAGCGTAAAACCATCGTTAAGACACCTTCGATTGGATCGGAATCTTGTCTGTTCTTCGTGCATCTGTCGCAGCGTGTAATTTGGTTGCATGGTAGTTATTCGATCGTGTGCAAATCACAGAGGGAGCGGTCTGATTCTTATTGCGTTAAAGTTGCTCGCCGCCATTTTATTTCGCAGACTAACCGAAACGCGCGAGAAACATATCCGGGAGGTCTGTCTCTTTTATGCTTGGGTACGTATTTGGTAACCGGCCATCTCGTGGACTGCTTTCAGGACCAACGGCTGTTTGAACCAAAATGTCCATGGTTGTAACACATCTGATAATGACAATGATGAAGTAAACTCAGTTCACTAGACGGGTTGGTGAAAGGCGCTAGGGAGCTTTCTTAGAGATATCACTTCATTCTCTTTTGAGACTTTGTTTTTTGTCTGGAAGATAAAGACACCTTGTTTTGACTTCAGAGGTAAGATTTTTATACTTTGGGCGACTCTTCCGTTCATGTTTCATCTTCCTATTAGGAGTCGTCTTTTTCTCTCTCTTACGCTCGTATAGGAGCTATGCATTCATATCCGCAGCTGATATGTTTCTCTCGATGCTGACAGTGATGGTGAATTTTGTGTTATGCACCGTGTTCATTAGCGATAGACGGGTGATGCCGACGAAAACCAGGTCGATACGCTAGGCGATCTCTTCATCATTACTGTCAACTGGGATATATTTGTTTGAGTAAGCAAAACCTTCGTTTGTATCCAAACTGTATTCACCCATGATAGATATAAGCGTAGACCACGCCAGTCTTGAAGAAGCGCTCTGCATTTAGAGTTCCCAAAACACATTGCGCAACCTTAGTCGTTAGGCAGATTGACGCGTCTTGTACTATCTGTACTTTGTTACCAAGTTAGACGACATCGATATAGTCCGAATCTTTCATCGTTTATCCTGGGTGACATTCCGCGTCGTCACTAGCTAGACCGTTCAGGACGGGATGTCATCAGTGACAAGACTGAGGAGGAATGACGACATAAGATAACCTTAATGTACTGTCCCAGAGACGGCTGTGGTCTGCCGTAAGCCATAGTTTTACCTGAAACCGATAAAGTTATGTTTCGCACTGAAAATCTTGCCCTTCTTTTCTGTTATATATTTTCGATTATTTTTTTCTTTTTATGGTTGTTGAATGTGTTTTGCTTTGTTTTATTCATTCATTTACTCCTTTCTAAGCATTGTGAGTACAGTGGCCTGGGACCGAGTATTTTGGCTTCCACTCAATTCATTACTCATACTGATCGGAACCCTGTACACCTGTGACAAGCTGGCGCGACCACATACGCCCATTTTTGATAGACAGACAGACATCTGATACATCTCAATTTTATTATAGATGTCCGGCGACCCGGCTTGCGCTGCTATTCCCACTCCGTTAGATACCAACGTTGCAGATGAGAAAGTAATAAACGGCAAAGCTGGAGCAATCGTCTTCCTAACTCCCGGAACCGCTGTCAGTGCAAAATATCGTGGTGCCTATTGTGAAGCAACGGTAGATCAGGTTGATCTCAAATTTCGGTTGCGAGTGCAATTAAAGGGAAATAAGGTGAGAATAATGTCAAACGGTGTTACTCCGTGTGGAACAATATTACTGCCATAGGTGAATGCCAAGATTTTTTTCATAACAGCTCAGGGACTAATTGTGATCTCTGGGTTGTTCGGTGCCATCAGGGTAACTTGTAGGTCCCGAAATAGTTCTACTTAAAGTTAATTTTCGACTTCTACGCCACAAGGCGTTTGATTCTGTGTTGTATAATAGCCCATGCATCCCACGATAGAAGTATGGTGCTGCATAATATTTTACAGGCAATTCTGCTTCCCAGAGAGTCCATTTTTCTTGTTCAATTGAATGACATCATTACACGTTATGGAAGTGAAGTGTAATTCCACACCGGCTCCATCTAGCGAGTCGCTGGTAAAAGCTGCATAAGTGAATACGAGGTAGTTTTAGGACTATCCCATTAGTGTGAAATACACAGACTTGTTCGAGCTCCGAGCATGAACCAAAATACGTTTTGAAAAGATCGTATAGTACGATGGCAGATCAGTCAACGGTTCATCGGACTAGCATACGGGCAGCGTGTGGATGGATGGCTGGATAATAATCTCGATCTCAAACGAGGCAGTCAGTGCAACCCAATTGCTTCAGTCTACCATGTTACGAAGTGTAAGGATCGAGTTGGAGAAATTCAGTGATTTAACTGAATTAACTGATTTAACTTCAAACATCTGGGAGATCGTCAAATGAGACCCTGAGGGGGAAGCGATTGAATCGATAGGTATCTAGAAGTGAATTCAAGTAGATAACGGTCCTAGACTCAAACTGTTGGCCAGAGAACGTACTTACCAGAGCAGCTTGCTGAGCAGCTCGTTGGAGAGTTGTTGTGAACCGCGTGGATTGACAATTGATGAAAAATTACTAACGCCCGGCGTTCACTGTAACCCGGTTTAGCTACGATGGTTGCACTAACGATTTGCGTTATCACGGCCTATACGACGACGCACGTACTACCGCATATGAAGAAGGCAGGAAGACAGGGAACCTTCAGCCAAGGATATATTTGATCTCAACCAAACGTTTGCAAATACACTGAAAACTCTACCGTATTTATAATGTTTAAACGGAGGCTCACACAGTGTTGGAGGCTCACAACGTGGGGAGGCTGTTGAAAATAAAAGAAAAAACGTTTTTGGCTTAATTGTGGCATTATTCCAACAAGAGTGCAGAAATTGAGAGTGCTAGTGTTCACCGGTTGTCTTGGCTTTAGAAAACAATTACCATTCGAGGGCGCAGTGAAATATGAAAACTTAGGGGCGAGATAGGAAAAACGGTCTTGATGGGTGAATAATGCTCGTCAAGAGGACGATAACTCCTGATACTTCCCGGTCGTTAATGCTGTTGATGTGAGCTCACTTGAGAGATCCAATCCCGAGTCTCTGATTAAAAAGTCTGACCTACATGAAAACAGGATAGAAGGTTTTCCTAGGGACCCTACTCTGGGCCAATGATTCAAAAGTCTGACTCGTTTGACAGTGGAGGATTGTCTAGCCCGAGTGCGCAGTGAATAAGACGTTAGTGTCTGATTTTGAACAGCGCTGTGGTGTGGATGCATTCGCAGCTAAATTAGGCTTTGCGATCATGCCGGCTGTTTTTCGACCACACTGCATAGTACGCCGCGAGTCACAGTCAGGGGTTATGAGGCTGATTACCAGTCACACGGACACACGTTAACTGCAGTAGTCTGTGCTACATGTATTTAAGGTGTCGCTGCTCTGCAGTGTTCAGCCATCGCCGGTTCCTTAGTATGTTTCCAGTGTTCGTTGCGTCATTGTTTGCAGTTACCACTTGGGAGTATTTTCCGTTATCGACAATTCCTCTGGGTTCTGCAGAACCACACGTGCGCCGCCAAAACTGAAAATGAGTTGATGAACTATATGGGCATCAAAATAGCCCCGTCAATCACGATTATCAACGGAGACAATTCGGCGGTTGTAAATCAATAGTCGTAATTTAGCGGTCCAGTAAATACCCATTAGCGCACACTGACTTTCGAAGTATGTGGCTTATGACTTATGACTGGAACACTTGCACCTTGACAGCTGTGTCGACAGATTTTAATGAGTCTTGTCGATGTTTATAATCTCACGGTCCCCGTGCAATTTATACATTCATTTGCTCAGCCAACGTTTGGATAACGTGTTACACACGAGAAGTAATTTCATGCTCTACCAAAAATTTGATGAGACCTGCGTCATTCTGTGTACGTTTCTTTTTGATTTAGATACTTAGAAGCGCCGAGCAAACGACCAAGCTGTTCTGCTGAGGCGTTCTTGATACTCTTAGTTCAATACACAGGATAATTGTTGCTCTTATTCTCATTTCCGTTATCTTCCATATCCAACAGAGACAGTCCGATAATGTTGTCTTGTCGCATTCGAAGTTGCCTATCTATCGTTACGTAGCTTTGTTCTCAATTGCACTCACGCGCCGAGCATTTCCCCCTAATTATATCTGCAAGAACCATCCAACCATCCATCATCCTTTTGCAGCAAGGTTCGTTCTCATCATTGTTCTACCGCTCGTAGTACCACTAATTCTCTCTCATCATGCGTTCAGCATCGTGGCACGACCACCGTGTTAACTTGTCTGGTGTGCGTTGAGTCGATGACACAGATGCTTTGAGATGACTCGCACTCCGACTGACGGTTTATATAACCGTATAAATCTCATTAGGTGTTTCGGCTAAGATACGCTGCAAATAATCGAAGGTTTCTCCGGTTCGCATAGGCGGTAGCAATTAGTAATTAGAAGCCACCTCTCTGCTCACAGAAAGACTTGCTCTTCAGGACGAAATTATCCTAGTAACTGATGTATATGGACGTGTGCGCGTGTTTGTATAATTGTTGATTTTGTTGGTTAGTTTCACAATGCCCATTGAACTTTGCGATATAAACCCACAGACTGCAGTATGTACCTGATGAGACGCAGCGAAATTGACTCGAGAGATACATTGTGCAAAAAACTGTTTCTGACCTCTCTGCTCAAATTTTTGACGGGAAAAGGTTACTTTGCATAACTGTATAAATAAATAAATGGTAGTCTCGCGGACACGATCTTTACACATTTTTCCGATCTATTTTAACCGTCTCATCATTTGTCCAAACATTGGTTCATGGCGATTCTGATTGTTTCATTTATCGCACAGAATGTTGTTTCGGTGGATCACAACGCGCTGGTGTCCGGAGACCCAAAGACCGGTTGTGAAGTCACTGTCCATATTCCTCCACCGCATGCGAACTCCGACAGCCGTACACAAACCGCGATAGAGCGTAGTGGAATTGTGCTTAGAGTGTTTGACACCAGTCTGTATACCGTCGGTCAGTTGATTGTCGCGTCTGGGTTTGCTTGTTTTTCGTAGTTGTATCTGTTGCTGGCTCCATAAATGCCTGTCTGCTTACGTCCATATAACTGTGCTCACCTTATTAACCTTGTGATGATTCGTTTATTTTTCTGTCTCTTAGGGTCTCGCTTGTATTTTATAGGATGTTGCTCTTATGTTTGTTTATATCGATTCCGTTGAAACAAAGTGCCACTGTAAGCCATTTCTGCTTAACATTGACTTTTTTTAAATTCTTCTCCGGAAACAATCCGATGGTCTTGTGCTATGGATGAGTGAGGGCGGAGCATTAACAATCTTTCTGTAACACAGTTCGTTTCTATACCTCAGTCGTCCTTGGGTTTGACACACTGACAATTAGATGAGACACTGTTCGAAACCAGAACTGAGTAATTCGCATGCTTTTGACTTTCACAAACGCATACCTTTTTGTATAAAAAAAGATATTCAAATATCTTACACTGTAGTTTAAAGTACCTATCAGACTGTTCGATATATTTCCTTGGTCTTTTGGGCGTGATATGGTTTTTGGTTACTAGAAAACTTCTTGAGATACGTTCTCCGATACCCTCTTCACTGCAGCCACAACAAAGTGACGGCGTTTTCTGATTTGATCATTCATACTTCTTTCACGCATCCCTATGGAGGGAAATTGTATGAAGTTTATTTGAGACGCCGTGAGGGCCGTTCAGTTTCACCGCTACACCGTATTCATTGGCTTTTCCTCAAGACGTGTGCACACAGTCTTAGCACAGTTAACAGGGACTCAACCACATGTCAAAACAATTTTTCATTGCTATCCTACTCTGAAGTCATGAGCCAGACATTCTCACATATCTCGCTGTATCCATCGCGCTCTAGAAGTTGAACGGATCACCTACTATCTTGGACGTTATTTCACGCTGAACGTCGACTTTTGATTGTTCTTTTGTCTTTCTAACGTCTACCTGTAAGTCATACTTTGCCCACTGTTATCGGTTGACAAATCCTGTCAGTTGATAGACAACATCATTGCTTTCTATGACTTTATAAAACAGTCGTGCATATTTGTGATGACATTGCAACGTTAACTTAGCATAATCCAAGCTTCCATCACCAACTTCCTTAAAGGTCTCTTTTGACTTTACGTGACTTTCAAAGACAGAACTAAATCAGATCAGGTCACGCAATTAGCGGTGATTGGTTGAAAGTGTCTAGTCACTTACGCTTACTTACCACTGTTCTACACCCTTTAGAGAAGGCAAAAATTCACTTCATTTCCATCTGGTGTTTTATGACAGACTGAATTTCTTGTATGTATTTTGAGAAGCTGTGTTTGCACTTCAACGGTCTGGATAGACTAATTGGGAAAAGTCGAGGTACGCCCAGACAGTATTTTGCCTTTAGTCCCGTTTTCATCATTTTCAATGGTAATGTTTTTCGGTCTTTGCATCTATTTTCTCGTTACAATCTTGCTGACATTCCCACCAATGTCAAATTTAACTTACGGATTTTATAACGCACTGTGTGTTATAGAGTTGAATGTATGACAATGTTATTGTTGAAAAGAATTGCTTAAACCGAAAATTGTAGCATGTCACCGATTGGCATACACACTTCTCACATTTAAACATTGTTCCACAAAAATCGAGCATTCGCAAGATATTTATGCAATTTCAAATGTAGCGGATGACTTTTGAATTACATTGTATTGTGTAGACCTGTGGACTTGCCGGGTTTACATTAAACAGAATCCGCACTCAGTGAATTTTCTTTCTACAGTATTTGATGACGGTGATAAACGCACACTTCGACGTACTCAGCTGGTGATCAAAGGAGAACGCCACTTCAAAGAAAGCGAGGTGAGTGTTAAATGTTTTTCACTTCAATGTGTTTTCTGTCGTGGGATTGGCCGCGAACTCATAGCCCGATTTGGACCAATAAGCCAGTGACTTCAAACGTTCACTTTTATTCTCGATGCGCGTCCAATTTATTGAGTGACCTTGCCTTAGTAAAAACAGCTCAAATTACCGTACTGATTATAATGACTGGTAAGTAGTTGGGGAATTGTTTAATTGCCACTTTTTTATTCACGTAGGATTTGTTAGCCATCCCCTTCGAAGAGGAAGCACTAGATTGTAGTTTTATTCTTTTCAATGCTCTTCAGTGATCAAAACAGATCATTCAGTTTGAAAATTTATGTGGTTCTATCTTGATCATGGGACCGTCGATTTAAATTAACGAAACAGTCACTGTGCCTTCTAAGATGACTGAGTTGCTTGAACAGCACTCAGGAGCCAATGTGGCTGGGCGTTCGGCTGCGAACGCTTGGTCGCATCGGGTGTGAGGTTATTAACTCCACTGCAGAGGAATATGAACGGAGTGCAATTCTTGGCCGTTGCAAGATTATATACTACTGCCGAACTCCAACAACAGCCAGCCTCGAATCGAGTGCTTCTTTTCGCAAGAGATCGACTGAAAAAATCAACCTGAGTGTGAAAACTGTGATGGAACAATACAATCTGTAGTCACTAATAAACCGACTTATCGTTTCTCCATTCAGCAGAACGATCCTACTAAATCGGTCACGATCTTGACTGTTCGATATTTGAATGCGTACCACTTCATTTTGTAGGATTGTAGATTGGGACAAGTGTGGTGATGAACTGTTTCGTCCATTACGAAGTCATTTAATGGAGCCATTGATGCTCATAGCACAAAATGGATCACAAGGCAAAGTGAATGGTTTATTATTTAGGGCTCATCGGACAGGCTTGAATTCATTCTACCATCTCTTTTGAGATCCGTGATTTCACACCTGTTTGGACCTGTTCCATTGTTGTTCGTTTTAGACCTGCTGATTTAACAGCTTGCTAGAAGACAACGATTATCCTACTGTTACGTAGCACCACATACATCCATGTAGTGTTTAGTTCAACTAACTCTTGTGCCCCAAAACTTGTCCACGATAACGTCGACTTGTAAACTGAACGTTGTGAATTATGACGTCGTCTATTTCAAAACTCCTCTTTCTGGCACCTGGCACTAATCAGTTCCTAAGTGAGACGAACTATTCTCTGACTCACGGTTGTGCAACTCTTACAAACGTTTAACTTGACGATACGTGGATTGTTTTTGATCAATTTTTCTGCTTGCCATAGATTTGACGATTTGAAACTGCCTGGTCAAAACTTCTAATGTCAGTCCCATCTTCAACTGATCATGTTCACTCGTTATTGCTCTTATTTTAGAGTCTCGATTGTTTGCCACTTACCAATCCGGAACAGTTTCGACAACCAGTGATTAATCGTGGAAAGCTTCGTTCCGGGTACGTTCTGGTATTGAGTAACCGTTTCGTGTACGTGCAGTTCGAATGACTATTTAGTTTGGTTGCAATATTTATTGATTTCAACGTAACATACTGTCACGGTGAAGCTGTCGTTGGTCCTGACAACAGTCCACGAAGCACCGGAGTAATGAAAGTGTCCATACATGTAGAGGAGAGTAGAAAAGAAGGAAGAAAAAGGAACAAAAATTGTGGGGCCCCGGAAGAGAGGAATTGAAAAGCCACCAACTTTGCGGACACGGGACTGTTACTGACTGCGACGTACTGCTAAATCAGAGGTTGTTTCCAACCCGCACCGTTTATGGTCACAAACTGCAAAACTAAACAGGGTGGACAAAGCTTTCACAGTTCGTGACAACGTCTTCGTCTGGACGTCTTTTAGTTTTTGACAGTCGTCAGCGATCACACCGAACAATGTGCGGTGCTACAAACGTTCGTTCGGCGTACTAAGTACATGGCCCAACCAGCGAAGACTATATTTTCATTAGTTTGGCTATCGGTTGTGAATTTGCACATTTTCCAATCACAAGTTGACAGAATGTGGCGTTGGTGACTATGAGCAACGCGACAGTCCGTCGTTAGATACGAGCTAACTGGCGGAGACATCGTTGATCAAATGTCAGGTGCCCACATGTATCTTCCTCACGAATGGTTCACGCCTCTTATCCATAGAGCAAAACTCAGAGCGCACACATAGTTTAAGCTTTGCTTTTAATCAACAAAGGGACCTCTTTGCGGTGTCACAATTGACATGACCAAAGCATTATGTGTTTCCGCTATCCGCTTGAATTCCTCGTCAGCGGTACTGTAAGCTGACAAGGTGACACTGCCCAGGTGGGTGAAGTCGTCGGCAGTCTCCAGCAGCCTGCGGGGAATAACAAAAACAAGGTCAGTGCCGACTCAGTTTTTGACAACATTTTGAACGTACGAAGTTCACACCATACAACTGGCCGATTTAGCCCTCTGTAGATGACTTAAGTGGCGCGGTGTTGTCAGCATATTCATTGTCAGTCAGTTTACTACTTGGTAGAAGCTCTATCCCAAGACCCTCAGAACTTCCGAGTGTCCCTTCCGGAATAACATTCATCACAGAGTTAAAAGAACAAATGTAGATCGGACCTCCCCGTCGAACGCCACTGGACGTCGAGAACGCTCGAAATATAACTTGACATCCTTCACTATTACTTCTCTGCGACAGAGATAGGAAACGTGTCAGCCTCCGAGTCAAAAACGTCCATTGGTTTGCCCAGCATGTTGCATACTAACACCCACACATTTTGGCCTTGTTCTTTTATTGTTCCTCTCGTGTTGTTTTCTTCTATTCCAAGCGCGCATGACAACTGAGTTTTTAGGATCGTTCTGTTCTTCCTACTCACGGGTACCATTGCGCTTGTTGTCTGAAATATACTACGTGTGCACGTAACTGCGTTAACGGCCTGACCGTTTTAGCCGGTTTGTGTGCGTGCGCGCTGCTGCCGTTAACCCACTTTCCTAGCGCTTTCTCTTTTGTGTTTCACTGCACAGCTGCTTTTATCTAGCATGACTGTTATTCCTTCTTTATTCATCTTCCTTCTTCAGAGACGATGACTCTAATGATGCTGAAGCTGAAGAGCCGAGCTTTGAAGAATTGGATGATGATGAAGCGAAACCGCCTTCAGTACACGGGAGATCTTTGCCTATCCTCGATGAAGTTGATCAGAATGACAAACAACCTTTGGGAATCTCATCTGAAGACCAGGTACAAGCGGATGTGACCCAAAACTTGGTCACTGACCTGTGTGCGCCTACACTGGATTCGTATATTCCAGTGGCAAATGCTTCTCCGCTTCCAATCCATGAATCGGGGCGAACGACTGCGCAAACATCGACTGGAGACTTGCCCAAAGACGACCCAATACCGCTTTCTGCACCGTATTGTAGACTTTTGGGTCGGTTGGTTCTGGTCAATATGCCCATAAATAACAAAGGTAGGTCGGCGATCCATTTCTCCCAGTGTTCTCTAATATCCTCATTTCTTTTTAAAACACTTGATCTCAATGATTTGTAAAGAAAAGTCCCAAAGGTCGTTGTTCATTTAATTATTACTTAATGGGTCGAGAATATTCGTTGTAGCATTTTTATTTATTTATTTCTCTGCCTTCTCTTAAATTGGTGTTATTATCAACGACAGCCTATATTGTATACTTCATACTCATTGCTATAAGCTGAAATGAGTAAGTGTTTACGCATACAGAAAAGTTAGATGGACACAGGCCTATCTCATTAGTATACTATCGATGATAGGGAAATGTTCATTCAACGCCCACAGCATAACTGAGGGATAGAGAACTTGCACAAAAACGCATATCAGTAGTTGTGAACTGATTGTCACTCATCATCGATCAGTTCTACAATAGGTCTACAGACTCATGTTGTTTTTGTGTTTCAGATAGCTTCTTATCCCCCTCCAGTCTCAATGACTCTGGTTCCACCGCGAACAATTCCCTGAGCGCTTTGGATAGGGCGGCACGACGCCGCTTCACCCCTGGTTTAGTCGTTCTGCCTTCTGCTATGCCCAGCATTGACTTGCGACCTGTCTCTGGTGTATCTGGCAAGTCCACAAAACCTCCCATCCTTCTGGTTCGCTCATTCAAAGATAATCGATTCATGGCCACTCCTATTAATTATATGCGGCGACTTAAGCGGCCAGCCGCCGTAGAGCTGGCGCACACACATCCTTCGTTGAGAACTGCTTTTGAGCGTGCGCTGCTTTGGCTAGACCGATATGAACTGCCTGCTCCGTGGGGTGAGAACGCAATCCAGACGTTACTGGGCACCAAAGACTGGCGCACCATGCGACGTCACTATCGTGCACTTGCTGCCGAATCCAATCGAACTGATAAAACTCGTTCGACTAAAACGAAAAAAAAGAGAAAGAATCGATTACCATCACCCGAATCTTTAGCTTCCATTTCGGAGGACGGGGAGGGTGTGACCTCTACTCCGGTACCACTAAGAACC
This sequence comes from Paragonimus heterotremus, assembly GCA_013368495.1. NCBI lineage: Eukaryota > Metazoa > Platyhelminthes > Trematoda > Plagiorchiida > Troglotrematidae > Paragonimus > Paragonimus heterotremus. Next base: position 52,199 of record LUCH01003621.1, on the reverse strand, counting down.
AAGCGCGCCCGATTTACGTCTCAACAAAAAGCTCCAGTGGTTAAAAAGCAGGTGACAACAAAAATTCCCATTGGAAGTGTTAGAAAGCGAGCTCGACCTTCGGATACGAGTTCTACTCTGGCTCGGAAGTTTCAATCCAAGCGTCCGAAACTAAAAAGGCACGTGACCAAAAAGTCCGATCTCTCTGATCGTTCCAGTGGCTCTGTGAAACCGAAGCCATCATTGGTGAGTGGACAACAAAAAGCTGCATCTAAGAAAACAAAAGAACCAAAATCTTCTGATTCCGACAATTTAACGGACGATTCTGCCTCTGTTCATTCTCATGGGAACCTATCCTCACCGGTATTGTCAACATCTGTAACTACCAGTGAACTATCTTCTTCCGATTCAGAATCCGTTTTATCTTCCGCATCAGCACCTTCCTCGTCTTCTTCCTCGCTTTCTGCATCTTCGTCCTCATCTTCTTCGGTGGACTTCGAGGCCCGCGATCGGTGGATCGCTCAGCTATACCGGTTCATGGACGAAGGTGGGGCGCCTATTAATAAAGCACCCAGTCTAGCCAACAAAGATTTGGACTTATACAAATTGTATAAGGTAAGTTTGTGTGTTTACGGTGTAGTTAAAACCTTTCCGTGCTTGCGTGCCGTTGTTCAAAGTCCGGTCCATCAACGTAGTAACGACGGCGCCGTCAGTTCTGCCGTATCAGTTTTCATCTGAACTGCAAATGTCACTTTAAACTAACCCGATACTACAAGCAGAAAGTCTCTAGTTCACATGTGATCTTGTGTGTGACACTATGGTAAACGTCGTATCGTATAAAACTAGAAACTTTTGGATAACCCTCTTTTGAAACATGCATGACTACTGCCACCAGGTTTAGTAGTACGTTCCCTCACGGGCAACCTTCCCGTGTGCTGTATTATGTCCACGACAGTAGTCTTTTAGTTTGTTTTCGGATCAAGCTCTTTTTTGAGACTTAACAGGACAGTTCGGCGTGAAATTGTACAATAACCCATCACGAGAGACATTTGATGCTCGAGACTAATGACAGACAATCATGGTTGAATGAGTCATCGTTTTGGTAGTTTGTCATTGGCATACTTTACATAGTGATGAACTGAATTGGTATACTGCCTGGTAAAACAACTTGTCTAGTTGATGCATGTGTCCAGTTTATAACCCTCTCCCTTTATCATACAGTCACGTGACTGTGGTGGTCGCAGCTCCAAGTGTACTGATGTTTGTTTTGAAGTGGAGTAAACCTGTGCTAAACTGTGATGATTCGCGTCTGACAGTTTGAAGACGCTGCACTTTTCTAGGGAAATTTACCCCTCACCTCAGTGTCTTTGCTGCTGCATACCATATCTGTCTAGAGGTTCGCTATAGATGCTTTTGTGACTCATTGTTTGTCGGAGTTCTTAGTCTTTTTAACAGCTGTTTGTTGTTATTGCTGCAGACAAACAAGATTCCATACTCTGCTTTCCGCTCTCTCTCTCTGCTTGTGTGTGTGGTTCGCTCTGATTCTGTTAGCTTGTGCGCCAGCTTGGCGGATTTCATCGCGTCACGACCCAAATGAAATGGGGCTACATCTATTCCAAACTTCGACTTCCGCACCATTTTGCCGCCGGTCCGCGAAATCTACAGGCCGCTTTTAAAAGGTTAGTAACGCTACGTTTATAACCCGCTGTTGGTTTCTTTTGCTTTCTATTGTTCGTTGAACTGTACACTTAACTGTGGCATCTGTAACACCTAGTTGTATACAGAGGAGAGTTTTTCTTAGAGTTCCATTGTTCACGGTAATCTTTCTGTTATCCATTTTCAAAATAGTTGCGGGAAAAGATGGTTTAACACTATAATTTACAACTTACATCTTTTCCACATTATGTACTATAATAACATAAGTTTTCTATTTTCATCGGTCAACGTTCGCTGGAAGTTTATGTTGAATTTCTTGGTTGTCAACACCCATCAGTTATACGTATTCGGTGGACCTTCATTGCATATTCTGTTTTGTGAACGACGGTTGCATAAAACATAGTATTTATGAGTAATTATTATACACAAGAGTGGGAACTGACTGTGTTAATTGGACATTGTGAGAGAAACACCGCTATCAATAAGGACGTGATCCAGAGAAACGCTAAACGGAATATTCAAGCGATAGCAGGAGAGTAAACCCTTTTTATTGGTTTCACTTTGCACGGGAGTCTAAAACTGACACGGAATTCCATTTTTATCAAAGGATACAACTGCACTCACTCCACTGAGGATAATTTCAAACGCCTTTTTTGCTTGTGGTCTCTAATCGCTACACGAGGCTGACGCTAGATTACGAATTTTGTTAAAGGTAGAATAATGTCCCTGCATTATCGTGCGAAACGTCACTACCGAATGCCATCAGCTGGAGAGTCTGAGGGATGACACCTCTGCAGTGTAACAGAGAAGGCAATCGAACGTTCACACAATATCCGGATACTATATTCGGGGCTGCACCAAACGGGAAACGCAATAGCCGAGCAACACTTCCCACCCTGTTCTGTGAATAGAGTGGGTGACTGTGTCCGCTGTTGCACTTCCAAACTACATTGGTACGCTCACAGTTCCAGACGGAGTCATATGGAGGACCATTACTGTTTCATGAAACGTTAGGACCTGTCTAATCGAAGCTCTTGTAGGCCATACGAAGCCTGTTTCCTAGGAGCACCAGTCGTTATCGCGGCAAGGAACGATGACTATGCAACAAACAAGAAGTATGTATCCGTCCGCACCAACAGCAAGTCGGTCAGACTGCAGCTGGACTCCTACTCTTATGTCACGTTATCCTTCGACTTCACGTGGTACATGATCAAAATGCTACTGGTGGTCGATCACTCCTCACTGGCGGAATTCGGCGTATCGCCATCCTTAATGGATCATCATTCACGGGTACCTGCTACTTTGCTGATATGCGCGATATTAACCTCTTTGATGTAGACTGGAGCCAGCAACTGTACCTGCTCGACAGGTCATTATTTCTAATTCGTAGCCAGACTCATCCGTAGCTGAAGTCCACGATATCTGCAGTGACTAGCCTATAACTCATTTGTGTCCTTCAGCATAGGCCAAGACTTGTGTTCACAGAATAACTCGACTGCTACACCAAAACGAAGGCAGTCCGATATTTGATCAGTATTTTGGCTGAAAGGTCCAGTCTCGTGTATCGCACTGACAATCGTCGAGCATTAACTGGAACGTCTTCAGAAGACTGGAATGATTGATTCGTTGATCTACTTTGTATGGACAGCCGCCATCCTTGTGTTCACATAGGCAAATACGACTAGGCCACAGGACTGTGTAGACTATTTTGCAAGCTTAATTAATAGTCTCAAGACGCATTAGCACTCCTCGCCGATACCGGAGGTTCTCGTCAAGAAAGCTGAATGAAGGAGGAAATCTCATGAAGCCTGCTGTGGCCGGTGCTCATTCACAGTTTCCGGTCAGTGACTAGTCTAAAGAACTATTGACAGTCAACAGTCCTGAAAGACTTCTCCGGTTCGATTCCCTACCATGCGATGCAAAGAAGGTACGAGAAAATCTTGCGAAATGATGGGCACGTTGCTGACAGATCTTCCCAGTGAGACCACCTACTAAGACGATAGTATTGTCACGAATTACGGCACAGAAGATTTTAGACAGAACCTGAATCCACCTCTTACACACCTGAGTAAGTACGCCTCTCGATTTTGCGTCGACAAGTACAGGCTCACGATCTACAGCATCAATTATCTTGTACTGATCATAGGCCGGGATGGCCGACGCAGCCAATCTACATGCCACCTTCAATGGACGGACCATCTCTACACTAATTTATGAGACCGATTAGCCACCACACTTCTTCCCCTCCATAAATTCACCGAATCTGGACACTAGGGCACCGGCTAATCACCAAGGGCACCATGTGAGAGTGGCCAAGGTAATGCCAATGTCCTTTCGACCTCGTCAAAATTATGATCACTTCTGATCTCCTGCGGACACCGCGATTCGACGCTTCCAGTTTTCCTAGCTACAATAGGTGCTGTGATATCCCATACATTTTCGAATGGAAAGAAAGGAGGCAGTCACACACAAAATGAGGTCGCCTACATTCATAAAGAAAGATTACAGTTTGCTCAGGAATAGTGCCTTCGTAATCCTGTTTGCAGTAAGGCAGTTTCACATAATGCTACGCGGGCGATAACGTTCTTCTGTGTTGACAGGTCATAACTTACTGCTAGCGGTACTCGGCTACAGACACTTGATTTAATGCAACTTCTTTCATGTCCCCACGTTAGCTTATACGTTGTGCACTGTACTGTTTTTCCGGCCACTTATAAAAAAACGCAATCTAGGTGATATAGTGAGCAGCGCATAGACATACATAAAACGTGTTCTAGCCGTCTTAACCTGCAATGACAACTTTCTGTTCGCATGTTCAGGCTCTGAATCATGTTTGATCAAATTTAGGTCTAGATATTGTCAAATTAACCAATTTTTAATCAATACCATTTGTCTTTAGGACACTGTCGAGCTGCATCATTCAATGCTTTCCGATTTGCAAACGTCAAGTTGATACAGTTGTATCACCGAGGGCAGTGGAAACCGTTTTAATATCGACAAGTTTAATTTTTTTAAAATTTCAACGACATAGTATTTCGACCAACTTTCTATACTGTTCATCAGAGTGACGCCGCGCTCTTCTTAGGGCTCATCACCAAATAACCGGGAAATCAAACTTCTACTTGTGATCAGAACATAATGACTATCGTTTGATTGGTTGCACAGGATATGTCATGGGTTCAATGGTCAATCACAGTTCACAAACGATCAGGACTGTGGATTTAATTGTGGTGTTTACACCATGCCTTGTGTAAGCTCATTCGCGCAGTGGTTGACAAGCTAACCTTTGAAGCACGATTGCCGAAATTCAAATTCAACCCACAACAGAGATGCGTTTTTATTACGAGTAACACTGTCGTATACTACCTTCCATAGAAATGTGTAGCCAACAAGTTTGATAGGATGGGATGCTATGATAAAGTGTGAGTAGTACTCGGCCTGCAGTAATCAAAATCATTACTTTTCATTCACAGTTTTCAGATTGTTTTAGTGCGTCTCATCTGTTCTCTTTGATTTATTAAGGAAGCGATCGCCTACATCTCTTTACTTGCATTCTTCGCTTGACTTATTTGGCTTACGATTTGCTTCATTCATAATGGTGCGATGTTTTTATTATGCTAACCCAATTTCCTTTTTGCAGATATTTGTATCCCTTGGATGACATAAATCGTAAGCTAGGAACTGACCTGGATGCATTGCCACTGTCTCGTCCAAGACACTCGACCTCCTCGCTCATCACCCATCTGTCGGGTACGGCTCGATCAGCCGTGTTCAATGCCCGCAGCGCAGCCGCAACAGTCACTCCATCCAAGCAGTCCGCCACTGCTACGGATTCCAAGTCAACGGACAAAACTGCTAATTTAAAACCAGTTCTGATTGCCAAAGACGGAGTAAGTCTGCACGCGAACCCGAACACCCCACAAGAACGCGTCTCAGATCAGGTCATGGAGTCCTCCCCTCCGGTCCTTAGCCCCCCTATTCTTGGGCGCACCCCCTCGCCTTGCGAGGCCGATTGGCCCTCCAGTCCAGTCGATACTACTCCAGTGCGTGTAGCGCGTCGTCAAACAACACCGACGGCCGTCGTCGTCGCCACTGGTGGTATCCAAGCACATTTGAATGGTGTAGGCAAAGATACACCATCCAAAGGTGATGATGCAGTCGTCGTTCGAATTGGCCGTAAGGCAAAGGAGGTAATTGGGACTGGTCTACTAATCTGTACACAACTGCTTTCATTTTGTCTGCGTTCTACGCAGATGTTTTGCTAATTCGTTAAAGATGTGTAAACATATACCTCACACCACCATACCTTGGAATCATTCTGACTGATGACCGGTGGCCTGCCCGCCCACGAGCCATATTACCATACGTCTTTGTGCGACGCAGCGAATCTCTAATAAACCTGATTTTGCTAGCCTTTTTCAGTTCAGGCTGGTTATTCACTATCCCCGTGCTTAGTACCGTTTTTGTGCTTTCTCGAGGACTGTTATTCTAGAACGTGTAGCATATGGTTAAACGATTAAAATGGATAGGAATTTTGTTAGTGTAGTTATTTTACTTCATGCTCTCTGCCCTATTTCCGCACTACTGTTGTGAATGCTTATGGTTGAGTACGGAACAATTCAAATCATACTATATTTGTTCGCTTCAGGGTTTTGGACTTTATTTTCCATTTTCATGGACGACCCTGAGTCTTCGGTCATGTTTCCTGTCACCCAACGAGCTCATAGTTTTCCAGTGGTGCTCGGTGATGATAATGATCATCTATGAACTTCTGGAATATTAGTATTGGCAATATACACTGCGAAATAGAGTTGTAAATGCTTCCGTCTGTGCTCTCTCGCTATCCCCACATCATCTTACTGCCGTCACGTTTTTGCAGCGTTTACTGGTCTCTACTCCTGACAAGTCCGTGAAATCCGTTCCGGAAGAATCTGCCGACAAACTCCCCATTGTGCAGGATGATGCCGTCTCGTGCGGATCCGCTTCGTCAGCTGACTCGTCCACTCATCGTTCCCAAACAAAAAGTGAACGCAGAAAAGGACCTTCGTCCTCTGTGTCGCATCGACAGCCATTGTTCCTTCAGTCGCCGAACAGTTTAATCGCGGCGAACGATGAACTTAATCAAACCAAATTAAATCGTGTAAGTAACTGATTTCTTTATGATCTCATGTGTCTGGGTGTTATCCTGTATGAGGAATCTAAAGGATGAATGCAAAATTCCCACCTATAGCCTAAAAGGAAGATCCACGTAATACAGGTTTTGTACAATCTCGGTTTTTTCCTATAGATTTTTATCAGATCTTTCAGAATAAACGAAATTATAATCCTTAGTCTCTAACCTTAGTTTCTGCGGTACTTTTTCTGCTAAAAATATTTTTGAGCACAACTCATCGTTGAAAGACGTTTTATAGGATTCTCTTTTTGTTATCAGTTCATTGCTCCTTTGACTTCGTTTGCTATGCACAAGGTGTTCAGCGTGTGACTGAGGTGTTCTGTTTAGGATTATTTTAACGTCGGTTGCCTCAACTACATGCCTGATGTATCGGTGTTCCTCGTCCAATACTTTCCTCCGCTCATTTTTCTACATTCGATATCATTAAGATAGCCCGATATCCCGTGTTTTTCTGTATTTTATAACCCATACCGGAATGTTTATTAGTAATTGCTTAATACCAATACGTTGAACGAAACGATATGTGATGAATCCCTTTTTGATCGCCCTCAGTATGAGTAACATGATAACATGATAACGCGGTATGCGGACAGCGGTATACCTGTCACAACGAGACTGGACCTTGACGCGGTGTGACGGCTTGCGCATCTCGATGACCTATTGGACTAAACTGGACGGTGTGGCCACCACACCGATAGAGTCACTCATGCCAGACAGGCCAATAGGTAGAGGTCTGACAAACCAGTCTCCTGGTCCTCCAGGTTGGGGGTTGGAAGAAGATTGGCATCTTCTTCCGGAAAACATACCAGTTCTGGTACACTGCCACCCACCCGCTGCCTTGCGGTATAGGCTTTTGAGCCAAATGCTTTGGTTGAGAACCCTAATAGTTTTCCTGTCTAGGTCTGGGCATCCTGGCAGTATCTCAGCCCACATACAACCATGTATTGCTGTCTATGATGATGATGATGATGATGATGATGACAGCGGTATACTGTCCGAAGTGTGTCGGATATGAAAATTGCCTTCGGATTACACGGAACGACGTGAACGGGAAAACTCGGCTGATTTGTCAGGTTCTCAGGTACCACTAAAACCATTTCCAGCCCAATCTCGGAACTGTGTTCTTCGGGTCAGGTTTGTCCCAATCCAACATTGCCGCTTGGAATTGCGTCAAACCTTTAGTTTACCCATTCGAGACATACTGATAATTTGCCACTTTGACTTTGTACCCGACGTGTGCACGTGTGTGTTCCACTGCTGAAGAACTGACCCAGTCCTTCCATCACCCTCATTGTCGTATGTGATTGACCGTGTACTTTGTGTGGTTGACTTCTGCTCCACTTTATCTCACTCTGTGCTACTTTGTCTTTACTGATCAATGCATTGAAGTGCACATTTGACAATAAAATATCCATCGGCGAGATCGTAGCAATTACTCAACTGTAGAAGATATTTGGTAGCGAAAAATTCGCGTTACAGCTAGATCTTAACCAGTGATAAAAACAAGGCATTCGCCTTACTGCCTGAGCTATGGAGCCACGCCGGAGCTGGGAGATTTCACATTTGGACTCAGTTACCCACTCAACCCTCTGTCATATGGAGTCTAGCATATGATTCGGTAGCTTGACTGCCCAATGTAGATTTGCGAAACATTTCACTCTGGAATCCACTAAATTCACTGTTGACCATCGATTACTCAACTGTTTGGAACATGATTCCTACTGTTGAAACTTCCAGAGCCACAGTCACAAAATTTCCTAATCCAGAATGAGAAGGCTACATCTGTAATTACTGTATAAGAGTCTCATTGTTGGAGGTTACGAGCGACCTACGGAAGAAACAAGTTCAGTCACTTTCGAGATGTACTTCACGAAACCCAGCTGGTTGGCTCCCGTCCGATCAACATATTTGAGCAGATATCCGCGTTTAAGGTGTTACATTCAGATTCTTATCATTGGTTGAAAATCAACGACTGGAATTTTTCCTTCCTGATACATTCATCTGCTACCTATTAATTGACTGATTATCTTCCGGTTTCTTTTCTTCTTTGTTTGAGGTTATTCCCATCGGGTCTCGGGTCCGAGTTCGTTGTGGTGATCGGGTCGCCTACGAGGCTCGAGTTCTCAAACACATTCGTCCCCAACCGGGTTTGGTCGGTGTTCCGAGAGGCGCAGAGGACCAAAGTAGCGTGTGGTCCAGTGCAACTGAATTGTCCTATCGTGTGCATTATATGGGCTGGAACACACGACACGATGAAGTGGTCTCCCGTTCGCGTATTATGTGAGCTATGTGATTGTTTTTCCGTGTTACTGTATAGATACGAGGCAGTTGTCATAGGTTAATGCGATTGTCTTTCTCCCGTTACAAATAGGGCTTCGGATTTTGATGAATTGTCCTTTGTAAATAGTGGTTTCTCAACCAATGTCTACTAACGGGGCATAGCCGAAGAGGTCTCTACTGGGTTGTAGTTGCTTGTTGGGTGTACACTCCACATCCCTTTCAAACGTGATGGTCCTTAATCACAAAAACACAGGGTGATTAAATGAACTGAGATTCTACTTTTACTCTATAGTTCTATTTTCTGATTTCTGCCTAACTGTGTTGAGGCTTCATCACATTTGGTAATACTTTCGGTCCAGGAAACCGGTAACCTGTTGGAACGTACTTGCACACTTTTTCGTTAGCATGTCTAAATGTAAATATGTTGTTTGATTAATTTGTACGCTACTCTGCACTCTGCTGATCGATGTCAGTTTATTGAATTTATTTTTGTCTCTCTATCAATAATCGTTTTCTTCTGTCTGAGACTACTGGGCTATGCATTCAGCTTAGATCTCAACTTGTTGCTGTTCTTTCTGCAAATCTTCATTTATAATAAAAACTTCAGTGTATGCTAATCCGAACTATATTTTCCCACCTTCTATCCCAAACTCCGACAACACTTTGAGTTTGTGATGTTACCTGTTGTACAGAATCATACACGTAGATAACCATACCCGAGGAAACCTTAGTAATGTACGAACAACGGTACCACTTATAATAAATCCTCATATTCCTCCAAACGTATAGTTGTCTTTATCCTGTCTTCTATGACTGCTCGTTTCGATGGGTAAATACGGTCTCAGAATATTAAAAGTTTCTGATTTTTCATTTTTGAGCATATAAGCCAAGACAGTTGAATGACGCAACTTTAAGTTCTTCATCATTACTCTATCTGACAACTAATTCATTCAAATGAGTTCCGGTCTAGTTGCATGGAATAAGTTTGAAGAAGCAAATTTTTTTGTTGATTTATCAAGGAATTTCGTTTTAGAAGCATTGATCAACTCCATATCTAGTTCACTAATGTCTGTCCGTGGCTTCAGCTCAATATCACTCGTTTTTTCCAACGAAACTAATTAAATTTTGCAATAACTATTCTTACTTATAAGCGCGTAAACTAACGATAAAATTTGGGAATTGTTTCGACCCACGAGGACACGTGTTGTGTTAAGTTACTATAGCAAAGCGGGTATGGTCTTGAAATTACCCTTCATAATCCAGTACGGAGTTAATGAAATCGTTTCGTGTTTTCTGTTGTAAGCACGAAGAAACCATACGTTTTTTTTTAAATAACAGAATGTCTTCTAGTAGATAAGCTGCGGTAAAATGCAGCAATAACAATACCATCAAATAATTAAGTTTCCGAACGCCCTTCTGCTTTTTTCACTTTCTACATTTTTGGGCGTAAGGCTACCTTTGATGACATATCCAGCTGCGTAAGTAACGAAGTGGCGGCTGGACCTTGACGTGGTGTGGCGGCTTGCCCATCTTGATGACCTATTGGACTAAACTGGGCTGTGTGGCCACCACACCGATAGAGTCACTCATGCCAGGCAGACCAATAGGTAGAGGTCTGACAAACCAGTCTCCTGGTCCTCCAGGCTGGAGGTTGGAAGAAGACTGGCATCTTTTTCCGAAAAATATACCATTTCTGGTACACTGTCATCCACCCGCTGCCTTGCGGTATAGGTTTTTGAGCCAAAGGCTTTGGTTGAGAATCCTAATCGTTCTGCTGTCTAGGTCTGGGCATCCTGGCAGTATCTCAGCCCACACACAACCATAAATATTCATAACAAGTAATTCCATACTGCATTGAACGTCTCGCAGTATAAACCGGGTCGCCCTATCTGCTGCATACTGCAGGGTGGATAGGCGAAAACATGCTACTGCTGACCCCTCCCCCACTGTGCTATCAAATCTAGTTCTCAGGCCCCTGCCAACCTCCATTTCTGATAGTTACTTCACTGGTCCTACAACATATGTTGCTAACTGTGGTAACATTGAGCCAGTAAGTTCCGTCTCTTGCCATTCAGCTTCAGGCCTCCCTCGTCCCTCGCTTAGACCTAGAAAGCGAATTGATATAGGTGCCTTCAACGTTCGCACTCTAAAACAAATAGGTCAACAGGCCGCTCTTGCACTAACGTTAGACGCATTACATGTCGATATCTTATGTATATCGGAAACTAGAATCTAGGACAGTAGTCAGCGTATGGAACTAACAGCACCCGCATTGTCTACCCGATATTGGTTATACACTTCGGGTGACTCCACAGCCGCTGTTACAGGTCAGACTAGAGTAGGTATAGTCCTTAGCTCGACGGCCGCAGCCTTATTGATAGATTGGATCCCTGTTAACAGAAGACTGTGCTGTCCACTTGACAGGTTCCGTTAAGGCCAACAGTAGACGCAAGACTTTCAGAAATTTATTCATTGTGTTCGCTTACGCTCCTACTGACTGTACTGACGTCGGCGTCAGAGACGCATTTTACACGGATCTGGCCGCTCTCCTTCGGTCTACACGTGGCTCTGATATAGTCGTTCTGGCGCGAGACATGAATGTTCAGGTTGGCCGCCTTGGTGAAGCCGAATCTCGTTTAGGTGGCAAGTTTGGGATAACGTCACATCGGTCAGATAATGGTGGGCGATTGTTGCAGCTGTGCGCTGAGTATAAGCTATTTTTAGCCAGCACTAGTTTTAGGCATCGTTCACGTCATTGATATACTTGGCGCCCGCCTGCTCCGAATCAGGCCTGGTCTCAGATAGACCACACGAAAAAGAGCATCTCATTCGTTTGGCTTGACTTTATTTGAAAACTCATCATCTTGGTAATTGAAACTCTCTTTAGAGATTACCACATATCTAGATTCTAAATGAACTGTTTTCGGGTGGTGTTTTTTCTAGAATATGGTGAATTATTAGAAAAATCCGTAATACTGATTCCAAGTAGTTCTTATTTGAAGTGCGTTTTCGTAGTTTATACTTAAAATCGCACAATATTAAATCCAGTTGTTGAGTTGCCTTGCACGCGTACATTGTTCACTATTGGCAACAAGGTGGATATTTTTGTGTCACGTCCGATTTTTTTTTAAACTGGTTTAATTTTGAAAATCCTGAGCTTCAAATTCATTTGAATCAAATACAGTGAAGGCTTGTTGGCTCAACTTGCCTCAGTGAGATGGTTGGCAATCCAGTTCAAATATGAAATTTACGAGCTTCTATCCCTGGATTCCTTGATTTAGATGGTAGCACAGATACTGCGTGGAAACGCAATTTTCAACGGAAGTGATATCCTTTCTCTGGGGCGATAGACACATTATCACGATGAGGGAGGGAGTGATTAAATTATGGAAGCAATGACCTGCCAGATATCGGCTTCGTTAATCCATTCTTGTACACTTGGCTCGTCCACTTGAGTAAAGCCCATTGCAGGTGTTACGTGACTGATCAGACAGTCGATCAGTTGACCTGGATATACACGTTCATCCGTACATTCCACGTGCTGTAGAAGTTGAAGACTGTGTCACTGCGATCACGACTTGGAATGAGAGCTACGCTGGCGTGCTTTGGTTTGGCACGTGATACATCGATGTGGTCACTCTTTCATTTATATGTTTGATCCTGGCGGCTAGTTGTTTGTTTGTTTGAACCACCCGCATCATGTGACCTGTTCATTTGGTAAGCTATAGTACTGTTTGTGCGAACGATCAACACAACTGACACAATTTCTATGCTCGTTACGGTAGTATAGAAATTTCATTATGACTTCGTGTGGACCAGATGTATTAGCGTCAATAGGTTGCCTATGTAGTTTAGTAGCATGGAAAGTAGTGAACTTTCAGATCTTTACTCACTCTACGGTAATTCGCTGTCAACACCTTTTATTCAGAAACGTAAGTCAGTGGTTACCACCATAATATCTGTGGTAAGCACGCTCAACGCGTATTTATTAACCAGCAGATTTTTCTACCGACGATAGCAACAACAATTTGAACGTCTTTCATCTCATACGTAATTGCACTAGTCCTCTAAAGTTTCATACCCATTTCTTTAAATCATCTAGCACCACTGTACAATCGCTTCAATCTGTTGGTCGTTATGTGTATGTGAAACTTGATTTTTTTGCAGGGAGTTGTGGTCACTTGACGTTAAGTGCACAGCTTTGAAGTGTTGATTTTAGTATGATTATACGAAAGTTTAGTTTTTTTTTAACATGGACAACATGTAAGCTTTTTGTGGAAGCAGTGAGGTTGCTTTTATCGTAACTGGAAATGAACTTTGATACGATAATCAACTTAAAAATGCCCGTCTAGGTCATCGAGCCGATTTATTTTCAAAACAGAAAAACAGTTACCTGACCTTCAAATGGAAGTTGTTTATCTTCAGAATGGTGATGCGCCGAAGTAGCTACTCAACAGCTGAGAACATGAGGCTGCAACAAAGTGAAATTTTGTGTGTTCTGCTAGACCACTATGATGGTTTCATATTGCATTTTATTTTTGTGTCTTGTTCAACCGAACTTAGCACAGTGTATTATCCACTACTAGTGAAGAATCGAAACAATTTTGAATTCAATAATTTTGATTATTGTACATGCTGACTCCAAATTTTTCCAATCGTATGAAAGCTACCAAACTCATGGAGCACAGTAGCATAGTACAGTTACTGTTGGTGAACGTCGATTGTATGTCATTAACGCATACTCATAAGGGACTATGTACAACGACTTTCAGGTTTATTAATAAATGAAGGAAAATATCATACGATACTGTTATGCCTCATGGAGGTATTTTGATCTGTATGCTGAGAAACAGCTTTTGATTCTATTGATCTCTTGCAAGATATCCGCATCAAATCTAGTATGAATGAACTTAATCTATTTACACCTCTTCTTCAACGTGTTTTTAATAAATGGATTGAGGAGAGCACAACGTTATAAGCAAGTTGTAATACTCAACGTTTCAACCACCTAAGGTGGCCATCCTCAGAAGTGTTGTCTTTCCGGTTCGATTATCGTGCACCATCTACACTATAAACAAGAAGTGACCCACTGGACAAACGCGTTGATTTCACTGGATTTTGTGAAGTGAAATGCTTAGTTCCTGTGTGATTACTCCGTCCCAAAGCATTCAAAAGTCCTAGGTGCTCCTTGTATTCAGCAATTTCGATCGTGATGGTGATATCCTATTTTCTAACGTCCTTTCCGATGGCCTAAAGTCTCTATACGGCGAGTAGATGTCTCATCGAATTCCGATTCTGACAACGAGGACGCTTTTTCTTGTTTGTGGCTAAAATTCGGTATGTGGTGAGCTTAGCTACACGCTTTACATAACCTGGAGAGCAATTTTTATGTTTTCAAATAGGTGAGTTCTAGCAAAAGATAGTGTAACATTACCGAACACACTTGATAATAACTGTTGAAACATTCTTTATAGTCTATAGATGACACTAAGGGATATTTTCCATCCTGTGACGAGCCGTACGTTTTTCTTCAGTTAAGATTGACCATTTTCCCGGTTTGGAAGTTTCCACTTGACGTTTTACTTGAATGATATCTAGAATCTCCATCACGCGCATAGCCGGAGTGAACGTTTGAAAAAAGACTTTATCTAGCGACGGTGGGCTAAAGAGGGTTTGATAACGTTGCTGTGGATCTTCAAATTCTGACTAAAAACTCAGCTTTCCTACCGGATTGTTTGTAAGTGATATAAGTGTAAACCCCGATAACGGCATCACTCTTTGATTAACCTAATTTAAATCTGTTTAGGGCTTCTAGGCCAGATTTCGATATTGAGGTGACCGTGCTGCAAGCACCACTCTCATAACGTACAATTCATTAAAACATGCAAATCAGCCTTCCTAATGTCGCCGTCAAATAGGCTTATTACTCCACAAAGAACGCGTCGCTTTGAGACGTGAGATAGATTAGTTCAGTTTGCACCGCAATGCCGTTCGAAGAAAAGAATGATCGAACCGACTAAATTGCGGTTTACGTTACATCAGTATGCAAAAGTTACTACACAAAACTATGAGTGAACTAAATGAAAATTCATCCTTGAACACTGATTACCGGTTCAAATGAATAAGTGCGGTTATCCTAGCAAACATCCAACATTGAGTACTCAACAGTCGTTTAGTTCGCCCGCGCTTCCTCTTGTCTGTTTACTTCTGTAACCTGCACTGCCAGTTGGTCGGCCAGGTCATACTCCGTGTACGAGAGTCTGTTCAGTTTATAAATTATGTGGCAGCCCGGCAGTGCCCACTTATTCATTTGTCAACGTATGTGGGATTGTTTTGAGGAAGTGAATTTTTTTTGGCAAATATGTATTGAGAAATAAGGTTGATACTAGAAAGAATCGACGTTAACCCTCAGACATGCATCACCTCAGAAGGAAGTGGATGTACGGTTTGGATTCGCTGTTAAGAGAGGCTTCTCAGTAGTTAGCAAGAGTGATGCGGTACATCTAAATAATGTCTTCTAACTGTTACGATGAACTGTGCCATCGTTGGCCTCGTAAGGTAGTGATTTAACTGTTCTTCTGGCACTTAGTTTCATCGATGGCGTGAAAAATGATGCATGTGAAGATCGTTCGCTGTGGATCTGCAGAAGAAAGAACACTAGTCCTCGGGTTAGTGGCTTTAGCAGTTTAAAGGCGGACGTACTACTTATGTTCAACGTTATTTGTTAAAGATGATTAAATCCACATTATTAATATAACAGTGAATGTCGTGTATCATTCTGGATCACGCTACTCAGGTGGTACTTGACTTATAAATGGTCATTGAGAAGCACTCTGCGAAAAATATGACACGTTTAATTTTCTTTCGATTCGCGTGTAATGGACCATTATGTATACATTTTGTATGTACATATACTTCACGCGTCTGAGCCCATAGCCTCCAGATATACGTTATATTCTGTCTACTCCTGGTAAGTAGCTCTATTTAGCCGCGCCAGATAGGTGGCACTATTTTCGAGGTTCAAGCGTGTGACAGTTTTTTTTATGTTAACCACGTAACAACTGAACAAGGTACGGTATATTACAGGTTTTGGGCGTGGAAGCACGTTCGTAAATGTTTTCTTTGCTGGATTTTATACATTACATATCTCAAGCGTTCAGTTGTTTTCATTGAGTATGATTGCTTAAAAATACACATGGAGTACCATGCAACTGAGCCCTATAGACCACGATAACAGTTAGCTTGCAGTTTAAAATTTAAAGTGGTTGACATTAGTTTCAGTCGCTTTACACAATATCTGATACGTAAAAAAGTAATATGTTGTGTCTGTCTGAAATAGCAGTACGTGATAAATATGATTACTTGATATAGTTGCCCTGGGGTTGTCAGGCTGTATTTCTCTGATAGTTTGGATAACAACTCGCGGTCTTTAATCACACATACTCGGACAGTACTCATAGTTAAACAACATATCTTGACGTGAATTGAACATTCCACGTAAAACGGTTTGCAAACAGTAATCTGGCCTGCCTTCCAGGTAATTTTTCGTGAATTTTTAACTACCGAGAAAGATTTCCAAGAGAAGCAGACGACTGGACGGCGAACGGCATTTTACAAGACATTATGTGAAATTAATGCAGATGGTATGTCGTTGATTCACTGGTGATGATTCTTGAGTTGATTAAAGAGCCAAAGACAAAGTTAACTTTAATGCTGAGCCACTTCGAGTCGGTCGATTGAAATCTCATTGTCCCCACTCTCCCTATTGTGGATGCTAATGTTTACATTTTATCAACCTGCTCGTGGCTAGAATATGCACTCTTCATGCTACCTGATCACCAATTTAGGTCTAGTGCGGTTTTACGGTAGGGCTTACTCACTCCGGGTCGGTTAAACAGAACATTGTTTACCTCGGATAGGGTCGGTGCTAACGAAGTCATCTGTTGATTACATAACCAATTACCTCAGTGGTCATGTTATCTAAGTTCGGACAACTTGGCTGTATCCAATCGACATGTGGCCCATCACTGTAACCACAGGGACATCGTTCAAGTGGAGCAACAATGCCTACTTTTTTCATTATTATTATTATTATTATTATTATTATTATTATTATTATTATTATACTTTACTTTCACTATTACTGTTGTACAGCAGTTTCTGAAAGCCCAAACACACTTACACAGGTTTTGAAATTGATTACCTAAAACAAAATGCGTTTATTTTCTTGTGCCCCTGATTTATGAATTTACAACCTCTGGCGCCCCATTGTTGTCACCATCATTGTGTATTTCACATTGGTATTTGCATATGTGTTAAACCGTCAAATATTTGGCGATTTAACTCTGTGAGCTTTACACACTGATGTGATACCGTTATCAAACTGTCAGCATCTAAACACCGATATTCATTTGTTCCAGGCGTTATCGCTGCGTATTACTATGAAACCCACACCTGCTTAAGCGAATCTTGGCCCTTACCACATGACACCACCAGTAGTGAGAAGCCACCTGGTGCATACCTTCATCCAACTCTTACCTCGACTAATTTCCGGTTACTCACAAGCTACTCAGCATTTGCATGCCATTATTGTATCACTCACTCTATGTATGTTGGTTTATGCTTTCAAAAAAGTCCGTTTGCTAATTGGCTGTCAAATTTTTCCCATACATTTTTTTTTACCTTGATCGTGAATTATCTGTAGCCTTGCTCATTAATGATTATTCGCCTGTTTTGTAATAAGTATCTTCTAGTTTGTGCACTGGCTTCTCTTCCGCTACATTTTTTTTCAGTTCGATCATCGAATGGGCTCGTCCAAGTGATTCTGATAGACCTCCATCATGCTCCTCTCTAAATTTACTGGTTCAAGAACCTAACAAACGGCAGACGGATCAGAACACGAAGGATGGTCGAGCGGTTTCGCATCTGACTCGAGAACGTCGAAGGTTGAGAGACAATCGTGCATCTGTTTTGAAACCGAGATCGAGAGAAGCAGGACAAACGATTGATGAAGAGAATGAGGATGAGGAAGAGGAGGAAGATGAGGAGATTGTGGAAAGTGGCGAAAGTCAAACCACGGAGACCGCGTCAGACATTGTGACGACGACAGCCCCGATGGTCCGCCGTCGACGCTTGATGTTCGATAAGGATGATTTGGTACACAAACGCTGTCGGAACAAAGGTAAAACCACTTGTGGTATGACCTCTAGTGAGAAATGCAAGGATAATCGTTCTCTTGTAAAGGATGAAAGTGACAAAATTATGATGGTGGTGATTAAAAGAGATGTCCATTCTCCGGAACATGGAGCGGAACAACATGCTGTTACAAGTAAGAAAGAATTTGGTGGATTTCGGTTTTCCTTATGTAAATTTCCTAGTTACTGACATCAAATCAATAAATGCGTAGACATTCGTAATCCCTGAGCTATAACCCATATCACACGCGCAACCGAGTACCACAGACTTTTCTGTGGTTCCTATCTACTACTACTATTAATACGAAAAAGAACCTGATATCACACTATTTGGTTGTTAGATTCCGGAACGTAATTGTGTGCATGTGGAGTGATGTGCTGTCGGGTACTCTTAACGTTTACATGTGAGTATCCCTGAGTTTATGTTTGACATTCGAATAGACATACTTCTTTGATTGAACTGCTCTATACTGTTCAGTCTTGCGTTGGCAAACAATCAAACTCGGACTCCCTTACTTTTGCCGCTAGTGTTTATATGCCTGTGAATGTCCAGACATGTTCCCGTGAGAGCAATTTTTAGCAGTACTCGCAGCTGAATTCTCGGTCAGATAACAAACGGATACACTTTCCAGCGGTCTTTTAAATGTCAGCTTGTCGATGACGTAAGTGTTGTACATGAAGCAGGCCACTGGCAACAGACTTTTCAAAGACGTTCTAGCGACATTTTCACAGGTGCGTGTCGGAAACGATCGTGAAAGTGATGTCGCTGTATGTCAGTGAAGCCTGGCACTGAGGTTGATGGACCTCAACCTCAACACTTACTTGACCATTGAGCTTAGTTTACACTCTCGCACCACTTAAGTATTTGTGAGATTAGAATGCATATATTTGACAACGAAGGTGCGTGATAAACCTGCTTGATACTACTGCTACTATTGATAATAACAGTGATGAAAACAATGATTGAAGGAAAAATCAATCATGATATATAGGGTGAAAATAATCGGTTCTAACAAACAGTGTTTATCGTTGTGTGTCGGTGATTTTGTTACATTTACAAGTAATTGCCAATTAATGTTTAACCGTTTGGTACATAATCAACGACAGTTTCAAAGTACAATGAACTGAATGTTATGTACGAGGGGGATTCAAAAAGTAAAGCCATTTTATTTTGGACAGGTATAATTACCAACACAGGAACATGTATTATACATCAAAGTAAAGCTGGTCCTCTGTGGATCACATCTCTACTTCGCAACATAGTCAACGTTACGCTCAATAGCAACGTTCCACCTTTGAATGAGCGCATGTATCCCTACCTCGTAAAATTTTGTTGTTTGTTCTTTGAACCACTTCTTCACTGTGGTTTTCACTTCCTCGTCACTGGAATAATGTTTGCTTCTCAAACCCTCTTTTATGAGGCCGAAGAGGTGATAATCTGAGGGCGCTAAATCTAGTGAGTATGGAGAATGCCGTAAAGTTGTCCACCCGAATGAGGCGATTGTCTCCCTTGTCTTGATGCTTGTGTGTGGTCGAGCATTGTCTTGCAGAAGGAAGACTTTACAGATTGGCAATTCGGGTCTCACTCATTGGATTCTTGCTCTGAGCCTCGGCATCCAGCGGGCACACATTTTTGAAAAGCCAAGTGACTGGACTATGTTGTAAGCACTTCCATGGCTCACTCCAAGGTTTTCTGCCAAATCATCAAAAGTTATACGCCTGTCTTCTCTGATCAGAGCATCTGCTTTTGCTTTAGTGGCAGGATTGACAGACGCGGATGGACGGCCAGAACGGGGTCTGTCGGCTATGCTCATAGTTCCCACCTTTTCATCCTTCAAACTACGAACCCACCTGCATACACATTTGTTAATCGTCTGTGAATGTTCATGGGGGTTGTCCCCCTCAGCAACAAGGAATTCAATCACTGCTCTTTGTTTTTGAAGCAACTCTACGGTGGCAGCC
>LUCH01003620.1:49963-61330 GCA_013368495.1 Paragonimus heterotremus | reverse complement strand
TCGCTGTTCGAGTCAACATCACCTGACATCATAATGCGTGTTGGCATTTTTTACGACTTCGAATACATGCATGTATTTCTTCACATTCACTATTGTCTGCCTCTAAAAGCTTGAGCGTTTACCCAAAGCCGTCTGTTCCACATAATTTTTTACTTGCAATCACGTGTTTTTTTGTTTGGTTTGACTTTTTCTATTGCACGTTTTGTCCCCTACAGGCGTTTACCTTCAACATGTCAAATCCTTCTGTTCTCTGCGACCTTTGATGATGAAGTTGTGGAGTTTGCTCGCGAATTCGTTCCGGACCCTATAGAGATACGGGTTAAGCGCACTCAGCTGCCACTGAAAAACATCAAACAGTTTCATCTGCGTTTCAGTGATTGGACCGATAAATATCAAGCACTCACGGACATCTACGGGGGGTTTGATGTTGGCCAAGCGATTATATTCTGCGCGGTACGTTTGTATACGCTTATATCGTATGTTTGGCGTCGCTGGGTCACACATGTAGGTACTTCACAAAATTGTGGCTCAGACATCTGGTAGTCTGTTTTTCTTGTTCACTCCCATTAAACGCTATCGTACAACGGTCGCATAAACTATAGGTTGGTCAATTTTGAACGTGTTGTCTTGCCGTGATTCTCCCAATCAAGACCTTTACATTCCTGCTGAGTCTATGTACCGGATTTCTGCGGGCGGTAAGTTAATATGGAGCTTTTTGCCACTTAAACTATTTTTTGGGGAATAATTTATCAGTCCGAAAATGGATATAAAAATAAAATGCGCATACTTTTGTCATTTGGATTTTGTAATTATCTTCTGTCTATCATTTCTACTTGCAGCTTTCTGTTGTTTGCTTTAGTTCCGCTGACTTTCATGATCTGGTTGACTGTTTAACCCACTAGGATTTTGGGTAAATGTAATGATTGTGATCTAACAGCTTTATCTACCTGGCCAACGAAATAGCACCCTATTGTCATCACTGATTTTGCTGGTCATTTGATGCGTTTCCTGACAGAGATGCTAGCTGTCCGATCTGTTATGTCACAACCCATTCGCGTATTCAATTTTCCATCCCACGGACGTGGTGGTCCTTTTTTCTACCACGTTTTTTTCATTTTCACTTTCCTCTTAGCAAAAGCTCACTTCACCGGTTACTGGTGTCAATAGTGTGGTGGATAGTTACAGTCCAACAGTCAGCGCAGCCAACTTTGACAATGACCGAAAATCCGGATCCTTATTCGAGATGGCTTTTTTATAACCCTCGGATGGTTGTGTAAACATGTCAATGGAGTAGGTTAAGCTCGCCCATTGTAAATCTTTGCCGCGACTTTTGTCCTTCTGAAACTCGTCTTCCAGCACTACATTGAAGTTTCAGTCCCAGTCCACTTGTTACTTGTTGGAACTTCATTTTTACATATCCGGACATGCCGCAGTCTCATCGTCAGGTGAATCAACGTTTGAAATGGCGTTGGTCTCCGGCGAAGAGTTCAGGTCAATTCGTTAGATTGCGGTTGCCAATCTACTGCGTGCGGTTAGGGTCATCAACATTACTATTGTAAACAGTACATTACTAGTTAATACTGTTGTTTAACTGTCACAAGACGTAACAACCCCAGTTTAGAAATTAGAAACGATCGATGGGTCTTGGTTAGAGAGAGCCTTTGTTCCAGCTCAATTTTGTAACTTCAACGTACCCGCACTTTGCTCATAAACAGCCGAATTACAAATGATAGGAAGATGATGTTTACGAAAAAGCTTTTTTTGCCGTGATCGCGATTCCGCTTTGTTCGTTCTTGTTTCACTATGTCGACAGTACTACCAATCCCTGCTAAC
The DNA here is from genome assembly GCA_013368495.1 of Paragonimus heterotremus. Taxonomy (NCBI): domain Eukaryota; kingdom Metazoa; phylum Platyhelminthes; class Trematoda; order Plagiorchiida; family Troglotrematidae; genus Paragonimus; species Paragonimus heterotremus. The sequence continues at coordinate 59,497 of LUCH01003620.1, read as the reverse complement.
CACTATCTCGCAAACATCTTAAATCACATGCTGACTAATGAGAGCCCTAACTCAAGAGACGAACACGTTCTCCATTGACGGGCTTACTCTGTTAACTTCCCTCTCATCTCACGCCAGTTGGCTTGGCAATCATGAATCGAATTATCTGCATCCCTGAAGACTGAATATCTGTACCAGCTTCACTGTCGCTTCCAAGCCGAGGCCTTTCGTTCTCCTTGTTGTTTACTCGTCGATCCTGCTAGATGCTTGCGATTAAATACATATACTACTACTCCAATATTTGAAGACAGCTTACACGAGTGACCACGTTATGTGGTCAGCGCACCACCGCTTCTAATGTTACTTTATACATACTACCCTTGTGTTGTAGACGTTTACCTCTGTAGATCAGGATAACCTGCATTGTTGAAGGCCGCCATATATGATATACGGGGGTTTTGTCATTTCCTTACTTCATTCCTGCTGATGGAACTTCCCAAGCACACAGACTTATCAGCAACCTCTTTGACTCCATTATGCAGAAGTAGATCCCCTAACAAGCTGTTTTGGCTACATTGTTAGGTGAAAACATTCAGTTAGAATCACGGGTGTTCGATACGGCAAAGTTGTATGCTCTTATAGCCCGTTTTGAAACACTTTGTAGGGACTACCCATAAGCTTTCCACCGGACAACACGCAGTAAGACCATTATTGATCACCCGGGGTTGGGAATAACACATGGCGTAGATAAAACGTATCTAACACCCTACTTGAACGCAAAAATGCCCTTGCGCATATAGAAAAATATTACTTCGAAGAAGCCTTGAGCGCGAAAAGTAATTTTTGTATCAGTAGGCTCGCTATATTTCAGAAAAAGCTCGAGATGCCCGAAATGCAGCTTCAGGATCGTGTTCCTCTGATTGGACTTACCCTAACTCTGACTCTTCTTGTGCATATTGAGCGCACGAATGAAGTTGAAGCTTCAGCTGCAGCGATGTCAACAGTCTCCGTACTCGATCAATTAAGCATATAGGCACCAAGCTCATTTTGTCGGTACTGTAGATTTTAGTTTGAAGATCGAGAGCGTTAGACACAATGTCTAACGGCCAACGGCGATGATGACCTCTAGGATTTTGCTGTTGCATTTTGATTCCAACCATTGTAATTCGTATTTTCCTATTGTTTCTGAACGTCTGACATTGATAGCTTAAATTCTACCTTTTGTGGCATGTTTAAAGTGCAATCTCGATTTTGAAAACCATCTTATACCTTATGCTAATGCCAACGCTGAGATACTTGACCGTAAGTTGTGGACTTATTCAGAGCGGCTTTAAGTGAATTCAATAACTATTTACATTTGTATCAACATCACTTGAGCATATTGTTCTGTTTGTATTTTGATTCTTTTTCCAGACACGAAAGGAAGCCTCTTGGTTGGAAGGCAGATTAAACGGAGATGGACATCGGGTTGCCATTCTGTCTGGCGAGTTGGATGTCAAAGAGCGAGAAGCGGTAATTGAGAAATTCAGAAGTGCCCAATATCGAGTACTGATCACTACCAATGTATGTGCCAGAGGCAAGTAATTCTTTAGTTTAGCACTATTCACTTGCTAGCCATTAGAATATTTCAGGTTCCTGATGAACACGTCATTTACTGACCGAATGTGTGTCATCTCCCCACATAAGAAATTCAGTCATTTTGGCGGAATGCCTACCTCAGTAACAGACATTGGTAAGTAATACAGGAGGGGTCTGCTGGATATTCATAAAATTCAACAGCACCGGTATTTCACACTGATATGTATATATGTTTCAGTGTGAAATATCGGTGCTGTTAAATTTTAGGAATATTCAGCAGACTCCTACTGTATTGCTCACTAATGTCTGTTAATGAGATTCGCATTACGTTTTTTGATTTTGTTTCCGGGGCTCGTCAAGGCCGTCGAGCCCAATTTATGCCGCTATTTTTTTCTAATTTCTGTACACAAATAATCCAGCACACCATGTTACCACATTTATTCTTAGGACTAGATATTCCGCAGGTGAATTTGATTATCAATTGGAACATGCCACTTATTTGTTCGGGCTCTGCGGACTGTGAGACGTATCTACATCGGATAGGTCGTTCCGGTCGCTTTGGAAAAAACGGTGTTGCAGTCAATTTCACCATTGATGAAGAATTGGATGTCCTGCGTGAATTGGAAGATTATTTTGGTAAGCGATAATGGAAATATCTGCCTGTTAGCTTACTTATTTGATTGTTCTGGTCGTAGTACTCAACAGTAACAGTAATAGTTGGTGGTTTGTCGAAACTTAATAGATTGTGTGTTAAATGTACGGCCAGGTAGTGTCTTATGGCCACTACTTCTTAAGATTGTGTTTGGTACAAATGTGGCACCGGATCTGGTTAACTGCACCTTTTGAGAGGAATAACCATAGTACGAGTCACGAACGATCAACCGTTGTGCTAGTGAAACATGATTGGTATATGGTTTATGGTCAGTTTGTTAAAGTGAACCGTTCGAATGGAGCATGTGGGATCAAGGACAATTTATTACCGGAGTGGTGTGCAATTCCTAATGGATAAATGGCGTTTTTGAATAAGCGTAGTGTTTTTTGGATCGGGTTTTTTGGCCAACACCTCCGGTGGGTCTGGAGATCCTATCTGGCCGAATACCCAAGACTATCACATAGTTCGTGTCTTGCAACCCCATTAGTGTATGTGGATTGCAAAACGTGTTCTCATCTTCAGACGTCATTTGGAATGTTATTGAGGTTTGTGCACTTTTAAAAATAGTTCTGAAAGTTTGTGAGTTAGCGTTTAAGCCTTGTCAAAAATTACAATCCGAATTCTAGTCTGTCACTGCTGCATTTCTCCCGTTTCTCCTCAGACATCAAAATCCCGGCGTTGACAACCGAAGATCTGCTGGATATGTGATGTTAGATTGATGTTTGATTACTCTTACCTAGTGAAGATTTGCACCTCAGTACACCGTTTTCTCGGCAACTGTGACGCACTGCTATTGTTTTCGCCATTTGCTACATCTTTCTCTACTCACGTTTACCAACTTTTGCTTTTATCGATTCATTACATATACTGCTTCATTTCGTTGACTAATAAGGTGTTCGTGAATGGGAACCTCTGGGTATTTCGATTCACGATCACAGGTCATCGTGATCTAGATTTACCCACCCGGTTTTACCTTCTCTGTATGATTAGAGCAAACGATCGGGAAAAGGTACATGACGCTTATTTTATGTTACGTTTCAAGCCAACTGTTCGTCTGAATTTCGTCTCTAGACGTGCGTTTAGCGGTCTACGCAAAACATTACAGCGCTCTAAGACTGTGCTTGCTGTGCAATAGGTGCAGTTTACGTTATCATTTTGAGCTTACTTTTGATGACTTGAATTCACCCTATAAGGTCGATTGAGTGCACTGGCCTCATCAACGAGTACCGGTAGTTGAAAGCTCTCCAGTTCGTTACCTGAATATTGCTGATTTAGTTTAGTTTTTAGAAGGACTGGAGAGGTGGAGCATAATTTTAAAAAATGTCTAAGCTCAGACATTCATACCAAGATACCCACACTTTCTTACTCAACAATACCCGGAAAATCGCTTCCTTGGGACCCCTCATAATGTAGTTTTTATGATTTGACTCACTCGTCATTGGTCTACATCATTAGTTCTCATCTACAAACAGCTCTTCCAAACAACAGCGAGTCATGTCACTTTACCCGATTAGCCGCTATATTCCCTGGCACCTTGCTGACTGTCACGCCTTTCCATCGCTGAAGATGAATACGACTTACGTTGGCTAACCTGATAATAACTGTCATTACCCTTTATCGAGCCACCACTCGTTCATATTGCGACAACAAATTGTACTCGACGTGGCAAAGAATCGCTTCGTTTTCTTAGTACGTAATTCGCCGATTTGTATGTAGAAAGCCTTGAGGGTTGGGCGATTTAATTTGCTACCAGATATTTAATTACCCACTTCACAAGCCTGTGCTAGACGATGCTGTGCTGTCCATTATCTGCCTGAGTGTTAAGTGTTCCATATAACGCTGCCTGTTTGCTGTTGGACCCATTTCATTAAAAATCTGTTCTCGGATGTTGTTCCTTTCCGTTTACTTTCTTCTACTGCACACTCCTAGATAAGTCGTTTTGCACTGCGTGTGTTTTGCTCTGTATTCGATCATGTGGTTTGCCCTCGGTCTGACGAATGTGATGGACTGATGACAGTACAAATTTCTAAATGAACGTCCACAAATACCAGGTCTATCGGTAGCTTGTGTGCACAGTTGTAATCTCGCAATGTCGCTTACATATTGCTAAGGTTTAGAGGGATTGCGAAAGTTCCATTTTGCCAAGAAATGAGCAAAATCGGATCATCATAACTTTCATTGTCACTGTCCATTAGTGTCATATTAAGCGTACACAAATAAAAACCAAAGACGATTGCACTGTCCGCAATACACTTTCCAACCGAATAAACTAGATTCCTATTGGTTTTTGCATTCGTCTTTCGCACTGTAGTGAACGGTGGTTGCGATCTCCTGCTTGCACTAGTTCAAAGTTGCTCGCTAATGGATGCTCGTTGCTGGTCATCAGCCGTTCTGATAGCTAGTGACACATTCTGCATCCAAGTGGAATGCGTCAAATTCGCTTTGCTATATTTAACATCTTCGCTCTGACCATGTCTTCCTGTTCGCTCAAAATGTATCACGTTTCGTACGGTTCCACTCGATACTTTTCGGGAGTTTCACCTCAGTATTTACGTGACTGCTGACTTATTTTTACTTTTTGTAGGTTCCATTGCCGTCCATTTGCGTTAAAATTTATCATTTGGTAAAACCGGTTCTACTTTATCCCCGACAAGAGTTACCAGCTGTTAGTTACCCACACAACACTCCTGCAGTATCGAGAATGGAAGAGACCATGTAGCTCATGGTCAGCCATATTCACATTGTCTTTTGCAGGGGTCAGCACTGACATTCATTACCATTCTCAAATCTCGTCAACTTCTCCAATCGATCGGTTTTAACACGATTTTCCTTCTCGTCATCTCAGGTTAGATGCTGGTCAAACTAATGGTAAACGCTGGGTCTGGCCACTGTATCTGTTAAAGGTCCTGTCTTTTATCCGAACGCTAATGTGCATGGCCCAGTGCATCATAATCATTGTAACGTCGATAAAACCGCAGGTGTTAGCCATAATGCGGAACCCGCCACGTATAGTTCAAAGGCGTGCTTCTGATTCTTGGTCGTAGGTTGACCCAATGATTAGCTGGTCGTTCACCCATCGCTTGTCGGCCAGAGCGGTAATCGGCGCGTGCGCGCAATTGCACACGAGATTGCGTCTTATTGTCCAGTTTACGGCATTGAGTTGCGCCCACTGCACTCGTGGCCTGAAGCGTCGACGGTAACGATCAGACTACGGTTAGGCACTCAACTCCTAGTACGAAATGAAAACTGCATCAAACTGCAGACGTAGTGATGTGTCAGACTGCAGGTCATCAATATACTGCCGTCATCAAGCCAAAGGAGGCATTGGGAATTCTGTTACTGCTCACAGTTGTGTGCTAGGAGAACTTCATTCGGTCCGTGGGTTAACATAGTCCTGGCTAATCACATGTCAACCCCGGAAGTCTCGTTTGCCATCCGATTGTTCTCTCATTCAGAATTGTTTCATGTAATTATATCACAAATTCCTTCTGATTTTACTCACTCAACGACCATATTAATGTAACTTGTTATGTAACTGACTCAGTGACGAGTAACATAAAACAGTCCGTTTATTAAGCCATCTTTTACTTTCGGTGCGCAAACGATTGTCACTACCGAAAACTAAATGGATTTTGGTGTTCGTCTCTATCATAGCTGTTTGCTTAATAGGACACTAGTAGAATCATGTTTCTGCGTCGGGAAGAAACACTAACAGAGGCTGTCTACTGATGATTAGTAGGGGATTTCGGCGTTCATATAAATTGAACATCACCCACAGTTGGTCGCAGCTATCGCATTCCCATAGACTTTCCAATCAGTCCCTTTCGGAAAGAAGCGCTAAATTCTTGTTTCACTTTTGTTAGAACTCGGCAGTAGTGCATATCTTTACCACGGCCGAGACCAGAACTGAGATCACACTTTCATAGGCAATCGTGTTGACCATTGCATCACCGACCTCGGAGAAAAGTCCTAGTCAAGGGGTTTGTCTAGAGTTAACAGGACAGTTGCTATATCTCCTATCCTAACGATCGGGTTGTCAGAGCACTACAAGCGACTGGAAAGTCTGAGAATGTGACATCTGGAATCATTTGTGGGTGATGTTCAACTTATATGAAGGACAGTAGTGTTGTTCTGTTGTAGCAGGACTGATGTAACTTCTTGCTCTGGTGATTGGGGAGCCTCAATTTTCTCGATGTTTCCATGGCATTCCTTCCAACTAGTCTCAGTTTTCATGCAACCACTCCCGGTATGCACAATGAGAGCGCCAAACTTTTTTGAGTGGCTGTGTGACTTGGGCGAAATAATGGTAGTTCAACATTGATGGATCCTTCTGTTTAGGGGCAATGCAATTCCCCATCACGAATTCAACTTTCTAAAGCTGCTTCCCAGCAAAGGCCCGTTCTTGGCTTCGCTGATGAATCATAACGCAATGTGATTGATAACTCTCTTTCATATTTAAAAACGTTTGACAAACTGTTCCAAAACGAACTGAAAGAAATCGATACCGAAGTGTTAGGTTATTTAGCCGGTTTTGTTTTGTTTGAAGCCCTGGGATCAGCATATCATGCATAATGTTAAACGTCAAAAAATGCGGAGAAATGGGGTGGCAACCCTCCGGATAGTGAGCTATTTGGCATATGATCGTTTATCAGGGAGTAAACCCCCATGTTATCAGCAAAATGTGTCGAAGAAGCCGTTCAAGAAGCAACGTGCGCACGAATTATTTTGTAATTTAACCACGCAATTAACATTCGACATATTCACACACTCTTCGGACCTGTTCTCTTTTGCTTTTCAACATGAGTTGGCGAGGAACACGCCAGGTGCGTTAAATTGACCAAATTGGAGTCCAGCGATGTTGACGCTTTCGGACTCTCCAAACAATGCGCGCTGAATGATCCTCATCACAGCTTTTCGCGGGTTTGTGTGTATATGTATCGTGGTCGTGATTTAGGTCGTCCTCCTATGACAGTTATGTTGTTTGGTAGATCACTTACATGAGGTCTGTTAATGTGAAAAAAACCAGCAGGATGCCGATCGAAGTTTCTTCCCAACAACATCTAATTTATAGATGTGAATACTTTATTGTTGTAAAACCTGATAGTGTTGAGTATTTTATGTTCATCAAAGAATGTGCACCAGTTGACTAACTACCCCACCAGGGTTTATTATCGGGATCCATTTTCTGAAACTTTCGTAACACGTACAAAGTTACTGTTAAGATGGGTTTTAGCTGTTCCATGAGTTGACTCTATAAATATATCAACTGGCATTTCACGTCAAGGGAAATCTTAGGTTAGTAAACATTGCATCAGACTATTTGGAACTGTTTTGCATCGGAGTCGGTGATGAAAAAAATGCCATGCACATCTCTACATAACAGCCTTTTTTTCTTAAAGAAGATACATATGAATAATGGGTTCCACAAGGCAAGGTAATCTGAATTAATACATTGTTTCACACTGAATGGGTGGAATCAACTATTGTGGATATTGCAGTCTTTATTCGATAGCGTGGATGCTCTGAGGACAAACGCTGCGCTGAACACGTTGATTGGAGGATCTGGTGTTACAGCCAAATCTTTCTGTAAATGCAGTTGACGTATCTGATTGTATCACGTTCAGTCAGTGGGCTTGTGTGGTGGGTTCGCAACTATTCAAGCTGCGGAGCTAATACGTTCGGTGATTTTATTATAATCGGGACAACGGCCTCTGTCATTCTGAAGTGTTCATGTGTTCGCCGAAGTTCGTATCGCTTTGACTTTCAATCAACGCCACGAAGTCACTGACCTGTGAATTAGTAGACATTTTACATTACTGACAATTCGAGAGTAGTGTAAATACAAATGGAACTATTTTCAGGCCACCTAGATTTATTCACGAAAGTTGAATGGCGAGCAAAATTACAAACGCATTTGCTTTGATGTGTTCCGCCACTGTCGCTGATTAACCGGTCACTAAAATACTCTTGTAGCACTAATGCCCGGCAGAATACGTTACGTAACAAATCAGATGCTGGTTGTATGCATTTCAAAGCTTCGCTAGCTTTAGTCTTATGACCATCAGGACCGTCGCCTCCTCGAGAGTATTGTCACATGCCTTGTGGCTTGAGAAAAGTCCAAAGATTAAAATTTGTAGTACTATTCTTTAGAGTCTTTGGTCTTGATTAAGGACACGGCTTATTTTACCACCCTAATGGAAACATGGTAGTCCGCGGGCAATTGGTTCAGAACTATATTTTTATCATACGTCTATACATACTGCTTGTTTGTCTCCCTACAGTTTATGCTTCTCTTGGCACAGTCGTAAAAACACTTCCTTGCTGGGTTTTCACTTCCAGAAATCCATCACTCATTCGAATCACAACATTCAGCTCGATTGACTGACCATCCATTTATCTAAATAATGGACTCTCAACTCGGCTACTTGTATTAAAATATTTAACGATTACCTTGTTCAAAAATGCTCATTGAGTTCAGAAAAACAAACCTGTGTATAAGACATGGCTACTGCGTTTGGTCAGCAGGACAATTAAGACAATAATTGTGAAACTAGTAACCAGAGTGATTAAGAAAATCGACAGAGTGTGACTGAGAACTTCACGTTTGGTTAAGGTGACGCAATCATTGTTCTACCTTGTGAGTTAGACTGATTTAAGCCCAAGCTTGTTAGATGTCTTCATAAATTTCTTACTATCGAGGAGGTCCGGTTTGTGCAATTGAATTCTGTCGGCCTTGCCAGCGGTCAATTATCTCAGCCAGTAGATTGTATTTCCTTGCTACATCTCTTCTTCACTGATTGACGAAATATGTTTTAGGTTCTGCTAAATATACAAACCATAATTTGCGTTCCAATGGACTTTACCGTTAATAACTTCTCGACCTTCTGGTTTCTGATCGCCATGCAATGTGCAAAAGGTGTACATCCTGGAAATCTGTCCAGCGCAAAAATACCTCATGCTTCGAATGTTTCTGTATGTAAATTTACTTGACATGATTATTTGTTTCGCCTCCTCTTCATTCGACGAACGTTTGCTAATCAATTGTAACACTTGATTATTACGACGCTACGTGTCTGTGAATTAACTGTCTTGAATTTACGTTTATTCTCATTCGTTATTAAATTTGTTTGACATTATTCATAACTGAATCATCACGAGTTGACCAAGGTAGTCCTTCGACTCCGATAGACCTCAGGTGCATAAATTGCGGCAGAACACTTGTCGTGTCGATTTGTAAACCTCTTAGTCGCATACGCTATACGTAATTTTGCATTTTATAGTATAGATTCTGGTAAAGTTATCCACAAGCAACCGGTCTTACTGTA